>JBBYHK010470656.1:4654-20243 GCA_038382065.1 Adansonia grandidieri | reverse complement strand
GAATTCTTAAATATATGTATATATATAGTTATTTAAATTTGTCATTTTTTTATTTTAATGAACGATTTGGCCTTTAGTAGTTATAAATTTTTGATGAATCAACTGTAGATTGATTTGGTTTTTAATACTGATTGCAGAGGTCCATATATCATCCCAAGAACTCGAAAATTTTTATTCTAAAAATATTATTATACATTGTCACATGGCTTGCGAGATTATATGAAAATGTCATTAAATTATTGTTCTTTGTATAATAAAATAATCAGTGGATACTTAATGAAACATGTAGTTTACCCAATTTTTAATTGAAAGAATAGAAAAAAAAACGTGTTAAAAAAATAATATATATATATATATATATATATGTACAGAATAAAATAGAAGCTAGGCTACTAAGCTAGGCAAGGCAATTGGCATTGGCAGAGGTGAGAATAACAGTTAGTGGTGAACGGGAACTTGCCAAATTTTTAGCACCTATCTGCAATCAATCTTCATTCATCATGTTGCACATGTCAGATCAAACTCTTCAGCATACAATACCAAGCAAAGCAATCTAGTTTGCCCAACTCTTCTTCTATAATCAGATAGATTATGGTTGAGTCTTGAGTGTTATTTAACTCAATTTTATAGTATAATTAATCACCCAAAATTTTATAGATTCATCGTGAAGCCATAGTGCCATATCTGATTTCGTGACAAGTTTTTTTTTATGATTATGCAAAAGGGAAAACGAGGGAAACTCGGGTTTAACTTAATTGGTTCGTGCAATTATATTAAAAAATAACGTTCGAACATTCAATAGGTTTCGGATTCGAATCCCAACGTTCTCTATTTTCGGTCTCCAACTCCCTTTTTACCAAGAAGAAAAACGAAAATGAGGGCATTTATATAGACAAGAAAAAGGGTTAGGTACAAAATTGTTGGAGTATCTAAACTCCACATTTAACTTAAGCATTAAGTCAGCACTGCAATTCAATATTTCAAACCAAGAGATTTGGCAAACATAATAAAACCAAATTGAACTCATCTCTGCAGCAATAAAAATTCATGCAGTCAATTACAAACGTGAACATCTATTTCTACTATTTTTTCATTGGGTTGAAAGGAATGGCTGAGCTGAGTTACCAAGTGGAACTGAAGGGTAAAACGAGGCTAACTAACGTTTTTTATTTGTAAGCTATTGAGAGTTGTTAGCTGCAAGAGTGAATTTGCTAAAGGAAAAAAGCTATAACCAATGAAAAACATTTACTTTCTAACTTAGCACAATGTGAACCACCTAACCCTTCTGTCCGAAGTAGCTGCAACCAAGGCATGGCGTGGCTCACCTTCTCTTTACGTATGTATATGTACACATGTATAACATCAAACTCATTCCAGATAGTCACTGCCTTACCTTTCACTTAACCCTCTCCAGGACCGTCTCTCTCAGTTTCTCTAGCGAAGTTTCTTTCTTGCAGCGAGGAAAATGGCTGGGATTGGAGTGTTTGCAGAGATATTGGACGGAGATGTTTACAAGTACTATGCCGATGGAGAATGGAAGAAGTCTTCTTCAGGAACAACCGTTGCTATTATCAACCCTACGACGAGAAAAACTCAATACAAAGTTCAAGGTTAAACAGCTAATCTTGTAAAATCACTATCTTCTGCTAATCAATGCACTTGTACATATCCATTCTCTCTTTTGAAAATTTTGAAGAATGGATGTTCTCTAGCATTTCAGTTAGCTGATATATATATATATATATATATATATATATGTGTGTGTGTGTGTGTGTGTGTGTGTGTTTATCTTTGAAACTTAAGTTTGGTTGTTGTTTTTTATGGTCTTCTATGTTGATCAAGGTGATATAGTTATGTATTTTGCTGAATTATGAGGCTGAGATCGAATTTAATGGAAAGTTTGCATGTCTTGGTAAAATGGTAACAAACCAAAACCTGAGCATTAACTGTGGTTTTATTCATCTCTCAAAGAAACAAACAGAAAAATAATTATGGTGCTGAATTGAAACAGCTTGTACACAAGAAGAGGTGAATAAAGTCATGGAATCGGCAAAAATTGCTCAAAAATCATGGGCTAAGACTCCACTTTGGAAACGAGCAGAGCTCCTTCATAGAGCAGCAGCCATTTTAAAGGAGCACAAAGCAGCAGTTGCTGACTGCCTGGTTAAAGAAATTGCAAAACCAGCCAAAGATGCAGTAACTGAGGTATATAAGTTGTTCTAGCTTTGTTTTTCTATGCACTTGTTTAGTTCAGAAGGTGAACAAACAATCTTAAGAAAAACTGGTTTTGATCTGATTCCATGAAGGTTGTGAGGTCCGGAGATCTAGTTTCTTACACAGCTGAGGAAGGGGTTCGGATTCTCGGCGAAGGAAAATTCCTGGTATCTGATAGTTTTCCAGGGAATGAAAGAACCAAATATTGCCTAACCTCCAAGGTGAAAGCTTCATTTCTTATCACTTAAAATTTCTTCTGGTTCTTGTCAAATAATGTATTGAATTGATGTAAATTACAGTATTGGTACATTCATTACTCCATAATTTAACTAAAATCCATAAACATAAACTCTGAAAGAACAACCTTCATGGATAGATCATGATATCATCTGATAAGCCATTTCTTTTTGCAGAATGTTCCAACAAAGTTGAGAAACTTTTGTGCGTATATATATTAATCCCTGCATACACATTTAATAGATAAGTTGGGAAAAAGGAAAAATTCTTTGATTGCTCAGTGGATGTGAGATTTTTAGTTGAGCTTCATTGTTTTACTACATTACTCGAATTTAGAGTGAATGACAAATACGTGTACAACGTAGAACTAGGATACTTAAAAAAACTAAAAAGTTTGAATAACATATATATGCAGAAAGTGGGCATCTTTGCATTTGCATTTCTTGCTCATCCTTGAGTAGTATCAGCTGAGAGTTTGCCACAACTGACATTATCGTCTGACACTGTGACAGGAAGGTAAGATCTAAAGTAGTAAAACCCAAAACCCGAGCTCTTAAAACCACCACTTCAACTCTTTTTACCCATTTAATTTCTTTTTTTCACCATATTATTCAGTTCCCATAGTTCTTTCCGTCACTCCCTAAAGTACTTGTATGACATATTCTTCGGTTCCATAATTCTTTGTGTTGATCCCTAAAATACTTGTATCCAATATGTCCAACGTATATTCAGGTATGAGGATGAAAATATTATCTTTCAAATTCTTCAAATATATAAAAAAAATTATAAAAAAACACATTCATATTAAATATATACCCGTATCCAACACACACTCATATCCGAGTAAGATAACTTTCTACTTAATTGTGAGAAAACAATATCATTTGAGAAATCACTGACTATAAAGTATAAATATGACTCCCGTTGTTTCATATCTTCTGTGTTTTGATGATTTAGTTTATGATAACGCTGCATTTAAACTGTAGATTCCACTTGGTGTGGTTCTCGCCATTCCACCATTCAACTATCCTGTCAACCTGGCTGTTTCAAAAATTGCACCGGCATTAATTGCTGGAAACTCCCTTCTTCTCAAGCCACCAACACAGGTATTTTTACAAAGAAACAAGCTGATTAACACATCTTGAAACACATAATTGAAATGCGGGCTGGTGTTCTGAGATTGTTCCTAGCAACAAAATATCTGATGTCTCCAATAATCCTTCTTCCAGGGTGCTGTTTCAGCTCTTCACATGGTGCACTGCTTTCATCTCGCTGGTTTCCCCAAAGGGCTCATCAGCTGTGTGACAGGGAAAGGCTCTGAGATCGGTGACTTCCTCACCATGCATCCTGGAATTAACTGTATAAGGTAATTCCAGTTCATCTTGCTAACACCTATATTGCTCCGGCTTTTTATTTTTCTTGAAGTATCCATGTTCGACACTTGTGTTTAATACGTATCTAGACATGAGTACAGGAAGAATCATATTCTTCAAAGACCCTCCAAATACAAGAAAATTTTGAAAAAAAAAGAATAATATATCTAATACTCACATTTGAGTCTAAGCAACATAGGCTATCACTATATTAGCTCCCTATTATTTCACTATATAGCTAGTCATCCAAGGATAACTTGCATTCCCCTCTTGCTCAGCTTCACTGGTGGAGACACTGGCATTGCCATCTCAAACAAGGCAGGAATGGTCCCTCTTCAGATGGAGTTAGGAGGGAAAGATGCCTGTATTATACTTGACGATGCTGACTTGGATTTGGTTGCTGCAAACATAATAAAAGGAGGATTTTCTTACAGGTTAATAAAAAGAAACTCTTTTCAATGTCAAAACACTAATTCTTTTCACTTCTGCTACACATTAATATATGGTCTTTAACTCTTTTGTACCTGCAACTTAGCCAGTGGCCAAAGATGCACTGCTGTTAAGGTTGTCTTGGTGATGGAATCCGTTGCTGATGCTCTGGTGGAAAAGATTAAGGCAAAAGTGGCAAAGTTAACAGTTGGGCCACCGCAGAACAACTGTGATATCACGCCCGTTGTGTCGGAGTCATCGGCAAATTTCATTGAAGGGCTGGTCAGGGATGCTAAAGAGAAAGGGGCTACATTTTGTCAGGAGTATAAGAGAGATGGCAATCTTATCTGGCCATTGTTGTTAGACAATGTTCGACCTGATATGAGGATTGCGTGGGAGGAACCATTCGGACCAGTTCTGCCAGTAATAAGGATCAACTCTATTGAAGAAGGAATCCACCATTGCAATGCTAGCAAATTCGGACTCCAGGTACAAATGATAAACTTATAAAAGCGGTAGAGATCTACCTTTCTTCCCTGATATTAGCTTGATGCTGATAAAATGCATATGAAATGAAGGGATGCATCTTCACTAAGGATGTCAATAAAGCAATATTAATCAGTGATGCAATGGAAACCGGGACAGTTCAGATAAATTCTGCACCAGCTCGCGGACCAGATCATTTCCCATTTCAGGTAAACAATAATCTACAATACCCTAATTGGAATACTTTTCTTCAGCTTCATGAACTTTAGCAAATGCTTTTGCTAACAGGGTCTAAAAGACAGTGGAATTGGGTCACAAGGGATTACCAACAGCATTAACATGATGACAAAGATCAAGAGCACTGTCATCAATTTACCAACCCCATCTTATACCATGGGTTAGTAGTCTTAGCTAAGATAGTGAATTTGTGTATGAATAATGGAGACATGCAAAGTAGCACCAGCAACGCAGCTATAATGTGTGTTATCAAATGTACCAAGTTTCAGTTGAGTTTAGTGATTCAGTTTTCTTAATTTGAAGGCTTTGCAAGGAAACTAGATTTGTTACCGCTGCATTAAAGAAGAAAGCAAAGCTTTGAATTAACTGATTGAAGCCTCATCTGATTTCTTGACCAAATAACAAAATGATGCACGCAATGGGGGAACAAGCAAATAATCCTTTGTTTGTCAATCATTGAAGCCTGACAAACAAATAATCCTTTGAATGTTTCTCATCCCTTCAAGAATCATACAAGGGATGGCCATTAGGGAACACATTAACAAGATGCAGCTGATTATCAAAAAATCTATGGCATACCATTGTATCTGTAAACCAACATTTATGAAGTCAAAATGGGGGAATAAGCAATTCTCCCAGCAGGCTGAAGTTAATGGGAACAAAGAAACAACTCTCCCACCCAAAGAACACAATCAAGAAATACATAACCCACTCAAGCAAGCAAGCAAGAGAGAGAGAGAGAGAGAGACAGAGAGACCTTTGTTGCGAAGTTTCTAAGAAGGTAAGTGCATCCAACAAAATTCAACAGGTCAGTCCTATATTGTTACTACTTCACAACACAGTAGAGAAATGCCTATCATTAAACAAAATGGTAAATAACCCAGTTTTGCACAGCTGGAGGCATCCCCAAATATTCTCAAATTGGTTAGATTGATGGTAGGTATTCACTTCAAATGCAACGAGAACACTCTTTTTCCCAAAGTTTTACCATCATAAGCTATGACTAAGCATATCCCTAGGAAGCATCGAGTCAATATGAACAAAAACCACCATGATATCATACAAAAATAACATTATAGAACCAAAAGGCAATTATAAAGCCAAAATCAAAAACCCAAATCACTTCTTTATCAATTACCAAATATCCACTTTCCCATCAAAATGAGTAAGCATTATGTGATTGTATTCCAAACACTGTACACATCCAATTTCAGCCAAAACAAAGTATTCAACAAACTAAGGAAGCCCCTAACAGTCTCTAAAAGCTTCAATAAGCAAAATCAGGTAGCAGTTGGAGGCTTGAAAGTGTAAGGCTGCGGAAGTGACAATGGACCTCTCCTAGTTTCCTTATCATCAAGCAACCTCTGCGTCCTCTTGGTCTTACAATACAGCCTATCAAAATGCTTCACCTACAAACAACCCAAAGCGAAAAAAGAAAATCATATGCAAGCCAAAATAAAAAATCTGAATAAAAAAAAAAAAAGACGAAAGAAACAAAATTTCTGGTTAAATAACTAAGATTATATAGTAATTAGTTACCCAAGAAGCGCGACAATTCTTAACGTATTCATCCCTTGAGGGTCTGCATTCAGTGGGGTAAAGAAGACCCACTGACCCGATTTCAGTGGGTTTTTTGTCCGAATGCTTTTCCAAGCAAGAATAGAATGCATCACGAGCCTTTTTGACCCAAATCCAAAACAACAAAGACAACATCTAGATTAGAGTCTAAAGGGTTTTTCTTTTAACAGTAAATTACAGAGATTAAAGAAATGGGGATGAAGAGAGGGACCTCGTAGCAAGCTTGCCTGGCTTTCAAAAGCACATCAGTGTGGATTTCATCTCGTTTTCCCGATGCATAAGTTTCTTCTAACACCATGGCTAACTGGCTTTACCCAAGAAAAAACAAGAAAGGAGCTGCTTCCTCACTTGCCTAGTTTTTCGTTTCTTGTTCTGGCGACAAGTCAAGAGGGCTCCATGCGGATTTAGATTTGTTGGGCTTAGCTTGGCCTAATTTGGACTGTAGTTTAATGGGCGCACCTATAACTCATTTGGGTTAGCCAGTGATATTCGAAGGACCAATCATTCAGCTTTAATATGTTTAAAAAGGTTTGCCTTTTATATATATATATATATATGCATTTCCTTTGTGTAATTGAATAAAGATTTATCATATATTTACTGCATTGATAACTAAAATATTTATATATCCATAATAAATTAAATTTTATTAATTTATTAATAATTTTTTAAAATTAATACAAATTATTTAATTCTCTAACAATATAAAAATGATAACAAAATTTTAAATTTTTTCTTCGAATAATTACCGATCAAATTTGATTATAAATTTTATTTTTTATTTTATTAATTATTGATCTTTGCATTAAACTCTGCTAATCTATAAATTTTGATTTTCAAAACAATTCTTATGTAGCATTTTATAATAAAAAAAAAATATTACGAACTTCATCTATGGAACTCTGCCCAAGTCTTGTCAAGTCATAGATTAACTAGGGTTGGCGGGCCTTAGTACTTCCTATGGTATGTAGGGACCAAATCATGGATCATTATAACTTTTAAGGGAGAATAATTAATTTCATTTGAATTTAATTGAAATTCCCCTCGTTCATGTATTTTACAGTGACTTGCATGTTGACCATACCATTTGTATAACATATATATATATACATATATATATATATATAAAGCTACAAAAAAATTGCCAATTTTGGGTTCCTTTCGTTCTGAAAGATGCCTGCATTCCTTACATTTCCTATACGTTCTTAATAATTTGATTTGGCTTATCATTTCTTCTTAAATTTCATCAGCATTTTCGTTTGAATTCAACGAATCTATGATATTGGTTTCACACTTTCACTCTCAGTACTGTTTAGGGTAATGGCTATGCCTAGATCAGATGAAGCTGGAGAAAGAAATAATGCTTCCACCCATCACGCGGTTCATGTCATTTGGCAATTGAACTCGTAGGGTTCAATTACGAAGTGATAGAATGTCACAATGGAAGGACTCTTACCCGTCATCCAAATGAATCATACTAAGTACTTTATACTTTACTTTGGTTCGACACTTCGATGGCATGCCCGTAAGTTATAGATAATGCACGGCAAGATCTAACCCTATCTTTGATTAAGCCCCCCCACCCCCGCTCCCCAAAAAGAGAGAGAGAGAGAGAGAGAATTGGAAGCACTGGCTTCCCTAGTTGCTAGAAGGGCCTGATACTGATATTAGCATATAAATCTACTGTAGCATATATGCTGATTCCGGTTCCCTGATAGCATGCACGCACATTAAGAACGGTATACACTATATAGTGAATATATATATATATATACACACACACACACACACACACAAAGTATATAGATATATTGTTTTGATTTTTAAAAGACACAAGCATGAACTTCGTTGTCACTTAGCTGAGCAGACGTCTGCCAGACTGCCACTAAGTTGCAAGTTGCTAAACCCAAAGCCGCTCCCCACTTGCATAGAGTGCAGGTAAGTACACTTCTACCAGGGAAATGGTAAGAGAAGAATCATGAAATGGCTTTGAACGGTTTGTGGTAGCCAATATCTAAAGAAGTTTTGTGTTTGTCTCCAGCAAATTAAATTGGCGAGTATTTGTGGTTGTTTAGAAGAGTTTGACTTGTTTGGGCCAAACAAGTACTATAATTAAATCTGGCTGGAGATATGGCCAGTGTCCATTAAAGTAGTAACAAGAGGCTAAAGGGTATTGGCATTTGCTAGCTAGCGACCTCTCATCATCTGCATTTTATAGCACATGCAGTACTATACATGTAATATATAATGCTAGTGGCCTAGTGGTATACAGTATCTGTTGATGTCTTGTGGATGATAGAGATGAGCCTATAATGAAGTCATGCAAAATTTGGAAGTCATCTACAAAGTCAGGGATCAAAGATTGGTATTTGAGGCGTATTCTAATCTTTAAGTTAGTAATGGTTCTGATATTTTTAAATGAAAAATGTCGGAAGATTCAGTTGTCGTATTTTCTTTTACCTCATATTATCTGCACTTCACCTATTTATATTTGATTGCTAATTTAATGAGTATAAACTAAATGTAGGTTGTTTTTGAAACTACTATAAGTTTTACATAGAAAGAGGCTGAAGTTTAACAAAATCCTTCTTTTTTATGTATTCATTGATATTAAAAGATAAAGAAAAGATACTTAAAATGAAACCTTAACTTCTAAGCTTCACTAACACTTTTATAGCTACTAGATCAACAAGTCGTAGGCTAACCGGATCTTCCTTGACAGTACGTAATTGTCTGTAATTTGGGTACTAATTTCATTTTGGACTAGCCATTATGGCTTAGAAGGTAGCAGACAAGCAGCCCATTTCGATTTCGGAGCAACTGGACCCAAGGGTAGGGCAGCCATTGAGGCGAGAGAGGCTTGGAGAACATATAAAGTGCAACGACAGCAAATCAAAGTACGGGGGGTTTGGGTGGGGTCAGGGAGAAAGTACTGCCTTTTAAAAGATGTTCTGACTTTTATTTGCTGGACTACCATTGAATAAGTTTATATATTAAAAATAAATTATATAATTTTATCAATTAATTTATTAATAAATGATTATAAAATTTTTAAATATTTAAAAAATAAAAATAAATAAATATATTATTAATAAAAAACATATAATTTAGTATTTATCGATGCATTAAATATAAATTTAAATATAAATAGAATATCTTTAGAAGATAGCAAATAGTAGTCAAACTCAATAAAATCTACAGTTAAAAAAGGATAGTTCAAAGGCATCCCATTGTCTCTTATTGTGGCCCTCCTCTGATGGGGAGCAATATCTTTATCACCTTATTTTAAAAAAGTATGATAATTTCCAAGAACCTGTAATGTTTTTTAGATTGAATTTGACGTAAGTATTGGATATTTATATATGTTTATCAAATTTAAAATTGATAAAAATTAATTTAATTTTTAAATTTTTTTATATATTTAAAAAATTATATTTATATTTATATATGTATATATCAAAAACAAAAAATAAGAAGTTAAAATATTATAAGAATTTATATTTGATGTACTGACAGTGTATAAATTCATACTCTGTTAGTAATTAAAATCATGCTGCTTTATCAAATTTTTTTTTTAAAAAAATATAGATGACTTTTATTTAAAATAGTTATATTGAACAAATACAAATGACTTTTAATGATTGGAAATTTTTATTTGGAAGTTTTAAAGATAAATATATATGACTTTTAATAATAAAATTTTTTTATATTGAATAAATAATTAGATATGTTAAATTTTATTTAAAATTTAATATGAACGATCTATGAAAATAGTATGAAATATAATGATTGTATTAAACAAATATAAATCAAGTAAAAAAATTATGAAAACATAAAACTAAATTAATTTTATATTGAGATAAGTGGTTCTCACATCGTATATTTCCACCTAATATTTATATTATATTATAAATACAATAAGAATAATTTTATCTATCATTTTTAATAATCAAATAAAAATATTATTATATAAATTTTATTTAAAAATTAATTTTAGAGCACTAGTTAATTAAAATCGATAGAATGAGGACTAAGCTTATCTCTTTTTTTTTTTTTTTGATGAAAGTATTAAGCTTATCTTAATTGTTAGCTAGTTTTGGAAAGATTTGTTGTGTTTGTGTGTGTGTGTGTGTGTGTATATAGCAATAATATAAGATGTACGCAATAGTACATACATGGTGAACATTCGATGTTTTCTGTGCCCTTTTTAATGAAAGAAATTTAATCATGATTTTCACTTGTCATTGGATGTTGCCAATTTTGAATTTTTTTTTTAAATATTAATCAATTAAAGCGATGTTAAAAAATATATATATATATATATATAATCACGCACATATATTAAAAGTTCGACTTTAAATTATTTTTTAATTATATAATATATTATTTTATATTTATATATTAAATAATTTATATAATATAAAATAAATATATCATAATAAAATATAAAAATTAAAAAATATGTTAAATTATTAATATTTTAATAAAAAATATTAAATTAAAAAATAATTTTTTAAAAAAAATTGAAGAGATATATTACGATAAACTTAAATGAGGTTACACTATTTAAAACCTATCATATGGAGACAGGGAGTTCTGATTACGTGTCGAGTAGTAATTCGTTAGGAAAGGAAACGAGGCGATTTAGTAGATAAACATCACTAATTCTCATTAAACATTGACGTTTTTCAAACAAAGTAATTTGACTAATTGTATTATATGTTCCTTTGTGTACTTTACCTTTCTCTTTTTGGGTGGGGGAAAGAAGTACAGGGAAAGACATGTGAGTGGCATATAGATCTGCTGATGCAGCAGTATGCAGCTGGGGAAAACTAAAGAGAGAAATTAAGTGAAGAGAATTATTAAGATAAGGAAGGGTTTTTAGGTTGTTGGGGGGGTTGGTTTTAGATGAAAAATGACGTAAGGCTTTTGGGTCTCTTTGGGGGAGTGATTAAATAGAAAACCCTAACTCTTTCTTCAATGTTTCTCATATCCAGAAAAGGGTTTTGAAAAAGATAAGATAGTATTTCGGATCTGTACTCAGAGGAGCGATCTGATATCTGTATAAAGCAGCAGTTGGGGAAGGGCTTGGTTAATCATTTTTTTATTTCAGGTTTTAGAGATTTGCTATGCTATGATTTGGAAACTTTTTTGGCACTTTATTCCAGGGAAATTTAGCTAATATTGATGGTAAGAATGCGGATATTAGGACTAAGTTAAGAAGAAGAGGGACAGTTCATAAAGATGAGACTGACAGAAGAGAGTGAGCACACGCAGGCAAATTGTATGAAAAAGGCATACCTTTGCCGGTGTTTGCTCACTTCTCTTCTGTCGGCTAAATTCAGCTTTTGCACTGTGTTTCTCTCAAGAAATCAATTTAGTTCTTTGTTATTTATATATACATGCATCCCTCTTCTTCTTATCATTCATTTTCTTTCTCAATCTCCAGATGACATCTGAAAGTATGTATATTTTCCAGATGTTTTTCTTTTTGTTTATTACATCCGTTCACATGTCATTAGAGTTACTGCTGAATTGTGGATCAAATAAAAGTAGACCGGGAAAAGAAAAAAAAAAGAGATGGAGATAAGAGAGATAATTTCAAAGACCTTTGTTTCTCGGAAGCCCTTTCGTTTGCTTGATCAAACAGAGATTGAAATCCCCATTTTTATGTGTTTGACAAAGAGGAAGACTCTAGTACTGTCGTTGGCAAAAAGATAAATGCTCTGATCGATCGCTTTCTTTTTTTTTCCGGGGGGGGGGGGAAGAGGGGGTTTATCAGATATCAAACAGTACTATTTTTTCAGCCTTTTAGTATTCCATTTTTGCGTTGTTAATTGAATAAATTGTTTTGCTCGATGGAGCTTTGAAAGAAAGCGTGACTTTTGATGGTCGTCTAGTGGATTCTTAGAAGAGAGTACGCTTGCTTACTGTTCTTTGTTAACGGAAAACCGTATCAGTATCTTCTAATTTTTATGTTCATTCACGTTCTTCAGCTTTTCTCTTTCCTTTTTTTTCCCCTTTGTTCAAAACCCTCTTCTTCATCTTCATCTTCCTGTCTACATGCAAGGTAAGGGCTACATTCGACTTGTGTTCTTACTACTATTCCTAGTTTCTTACCCTTAATCTCGCTCTGATGATTTTGGGTTTTTTTTTTTTCTTTTTTTCCTTTTTCTTTCTGTTGTTTCTGAGTTTTGAACCCAAATGATGATAATTTTTGGTGTTTTTTATTCTGATAATTGTTTCTCTTTCTATTTTACTGTCTTAACAGCTGAAGTTTTTAACTATATTTGCACTTTGCCAAGGGCTTCGGATATCCGGCATTATTAGCATCTTTCTTTGAATTTACAGAAAATTATGCACTATTTCCTTTTCATCATTGAATGTATGGCAGCAGGAGCTTTCCTAATGCAGGTAAGTAATTGATTCAGTCAGTTGATTTTGCCCTAATTTTAAACTTTGTTGCCCTTTTTCTGGAAGAGCTTCTGGACAAAATCTGGTCTTTTAATCTCTTAGCAGTAAATATGTTTGCAATTGTTTTAGCCTTGTTTGGCATTGCGAGGCAACCAACTGTTTCAATTTTACACTGGTTATATCATCCAGGTAACCATTTCCAACTTCCTTTAAGCTTGTTTTCGCTTAAAATATAAATATTGCTCAAATTTTATGTGATTAATTAAGTGGTTGGTCTTCAATTAGACAAGAAGTCATTTCTCTATGCTGGAATCGAGATTTTGAGCCCATTTTATGGTTTCGGCTTTTTCTATCACTGGTATCCACTGCACACCAATTAGCATGTAAATGGTTAGAAATGGTAACCCGTAATGGTTAAGCTCACATCCGTGAATTACATGTATCGAATGGCATCTTGTTTTTTGATAAAGCGTTGACTGCATTTTCTGCATACACTGGTCCAATCTTTTATAGAGTATATAAAATCATGAAATTAAAATAAAAAACCAACAGATTCTAGCGTACAACCTTTGTAACTTCATGGTATACTCTGGATTGGCCAGTTCCTATTTGGAAGGCTGCAATTTCTTAACCGCCGCAGTTTCTACTCCTGCTAATAGTTTAGCACATTCTTTGTTGTTACTATGGGGCTACGAAGCACAAAGAAAATTAGAGTCTTTGTCTCAGTAGAGTCTTCCACTGGCATGTTTCGATCCTCTTCTCTATTACTTAGAGAAAGTGAGCCTCCGGTTCAGGTACAAGATACTATTATTACCGCCTGGATAATTAGACAGCAAACCCGTAATTGCAACGACTCAAATGAAGGGAATAGATTGATAGTGATGACCATGCTATGTATCTTTGGCTTGAACATGATACATAATTTAATGAGTATATTCCCCTTTATATTGGGGCAAATCTTGAAGTTTTCTTTTGATTATTCATGAATATTTTAAAAATTCAATTTTTAAATATAGAGGGAGTAGGTTATGTCTTCAAGAAGTTTAAAAAATTGTCTAGTAAAAGAGTAGGATATTATTATTATTAGATTTGATTGAAATGAATAATTCCCAAGGTTAATTTTGGTGGAAGTATATCTTACTTGCAGTATGTGAGAATGCTAGAAAGAGATGAAAATTAGAATGCTAAATTTTATTCTGAATTTATCTATATAATTTTATAAGAAAGCGGATGATAGGACTAAGTTGAGAAGAAGAGGGATATTTCATAAAGATGAGACTGACAGAAGAGAAGAGCACACGCAGGCAAATTGTATGAAAAATACATATACTTTTGCCGATGTTTGCTCACTTCTCTTCTGTCGGGTAAATTCAGCTTTTTCACCGTGTTTCCCTCAACAAATCAATTTAGTTCTTTGTTATTGATATAAAATACATCCCCTTCTTCTTCTTCTTCTTCTTCTTCTTCCTCTTCTTCTCAATCTCCGGATGACATCTGAAAGTATGTATTTTTTTCCTGATGTTTTTCTTTTTGTTTATTGCATCCGTTACTGCTGAATTGCGGATCACAAACAAGTAGACCAGGAAAAAGAAGAGACATGGAGATAAGAGAGATCATCTCAAAGGCCTCTATTTTTGGGAAGCCCTTTCGTTTGCTTGATCAAAAAGCAGACCTATCTTTACCTTTTGTTTTTTGAGGGGGGGTGGGGTGGGGAGGATTGGTTATCAGATATCAAACAGCACTTTTTTCTCTGCCTTTTAGTATTCTATTTTTGTGTTATTAATTGAATAAATTGTTTTGCTGCTCGATGGAGCTTTGAAAGAAAGCGTGACTTTTGATGGTCCTCTAGTGGCTTCTTCGAAGATAGTACGCTTGCTTACTGTTCTTATTTTAACGGAAAACCGTATCAGTATCTTCCAATTTTTATGTTCATTCACCTTCTTCATCTTTTCTTTTCTTTTTTTTTTTCCCCCTTTGTTGAAAACCCTCTTCTTCTTCGTTTTCATCTTCCTGTTTCCATGCAAGGTATAAGGCTGTCTTTGGCTTGTATTCTTACTTACTGTTCTTAGTTTCTTACCCTCCATCTGGCTCTGATTTTGGGTTTGTTTTTGGTTTGTTTGTTTTCCTTCTGGTCTTTCTGAGTTTTGATCCCAAATGGGAATCTAAGAAAACAATAAAAGATTATAATTTTTGGTGTTTTTTTATTCTGATAATTGTTTCTCTTTTGATTTTGCTGTCTCACAGCTGAAGTTTTAAGGGCTTTGGATTTGGTATTTCTAGCGTCTTTCTTTGCATTCACTGAAAAATTATGCACTATTTCCTTTTCATCATTGAATGTATGTCAGCAGGAAATTTCCTAATGCAGGTTAGTAATTGATTCAGTCAGTCTATTTTGCCCTAATTTTAAAATTTGTTGCCCTTTTTCTGGAAGAGCTTCTTTGTAAAATCTGGACTTTTAATCTCTTAGTAGTAAATATGTTTGCAATTATTTTAGATACAGCACCTTGTTCGTCAGCGGGGGAGAAGGAAATGTTTCAATTTTACAGTGGTTATATCATCCAGGTAACCATTTTCAATTCCCTCAAAGCTTGTTTTAACTTAATATATATATATATATATAT
>JBBYHK010470617.1:0-20248 GCA_038382065.1 Adansonia grandidieri | reverse complement strand
ACATAACTCAATATACTATTTGACAAGCAATTGATAGGGTAGCGAGAAAGATAATCTTTTGGGTGAAAGATGCCTCTAACAATCATGACATGGATGTTCTTTGGGAGCTTTTCAGAATTTTTCTCGAACAATGAATATGCCTAGCATGAGCTAATCTTCGAAAGATTTTTAGGATTGCTTTGCATTATCTTGTGCATGTTCTCGATTCATGCCCCATCAAAATTAATCCTCTCAAGTTGCCTTTGCGAGTTTTCAACTGTAGTTGGGTTGGTTGCCCAGATGCCTTTTTCAGATTTTCATCTAGACGCCTTTTTGTTCTCTTTTGTTTTTTTTCTTTTTTTTTTTTTTTGTTTTTTGTTTGTTTTCTTTTTTTGTTTTTTTTAAAGACGTCATTTCAGGTTTTCGCCTTCTATGTATAATATTTCCTAACAAAATCTGAGTTGATTAGGTTGGGCAAGACATTGCCATCCATTTCTGATAAGATTAAGGCCCCTCCAAAGAAGGCTTGCTTCACGACATACGGTCTTTCCCAATTAGGGGTCCACTTGCCCCGCGCATTTTTGTGAATTAGAAGGATCTTTTTCAATACCAATTTGCCTGGGTGTAATTGTCGTGGGCATATCTTTTTGTCATGGGCTCAGATCATGCATCATTGATACATTTGACCATGGTAGATGTCCTTCATGCATTTTTCCTCGATGAGGTTGAGCTGGTCGTATCTGTTCTTAACTTATTCAGCTTTTTCAAGTTTGGTTTCCATCAAGACTCTCAGAAAAAGGATCTCAACTTCGATAAGCAATACAGCTTCCATCCCATAGATAAGAGAAAATGGGGTAGCACCTATGGAAGTATGAACTGAGGTCTGATAGGCATAAAGTGCAAAGAATAGCTTTTCGTGCCAGTCTTTGTAAGTCTTAGCCATTTTCTCAACTATTCTTTTGATGTTTTTGTTGGCTGCCTTGACTGCCCCATTCATCTTTGGGCGAAAGGGACAGAATTATGATGCTAGATCTTAAACTGTGAACAGACTTCTTGCATCATTTTATTATTTTAGTTGCTTGCATTGCCTGTGATGATTTGGTTTAGAAGGCCATATCTACAGATGATGTCTCGCTTGACAAACCTACAAATGGTCGATCTAGTGACATTAGCATACGAGGTAGTCTTCACCCACTTAGTGAAATAGCCGATTGCTACTAAGATAAAATGATGCCAATTGGAAGCTTTGGGGGTGATTGGCCCGATCACGTCCATGCCTCACATGGAGAAAGGCCATAGGGCCATCATAACATGAAGTGGCATGGAGGGACATGGATCTTGTTAGCATAGATTTGACACTTATGGCATTTTCGGGCATAATTGATGCAATCTCTTTCGAGGGTCAACCAGTAATAACCCGTTCTTATTATTTGCTTGGCTATTCGATGTCCATTAGCATGTGTGCCACGAATCCTTTCATGAACTTCTTCAAGGATCTTTTTAGGTTCAGAAGTATCAACGCATTTGAGCAATACTTGATTGTGGCTCCTTTTGTACAAGATTTTTCCATCGAGAACAAATCCCATAGCTAGCCTTCTGATAGTTCTCTTATCATTCTCGGTTGCCTGTTTAGGATATTGCTGATCTTTGATGTAACAAAAGACGTCATAGTACCACAGTAGGCCATCCTTCTCTTTTTTGATGCTATGACAATGAACTAGAGTTAAGTATATGCTCATCTAGATGGGAGCAATGTTTGACTCTTGGTTGACTTTAAACATGGATGATAATGTAGCCAAAGCATTAACTATTTAGTTCTCTTCTTGAGGTAAGTGTCGAAAACTAATATCATCAAATTCTTTCTTGAGTTTTGCTATCAGCTTCCCATACTTCATCAGCTTGGCATTACGAGTTTGCCACTTTTCTTTCAATTGGTAGATGACTAGGGCCGAATCATCGAACACATATAACATCTTGATATTCCTCTCGATGGTTGCTTGAAGCCCCATGACACAAGCTTCATATTCTGCGATATTATTTGTGCGATATAAACCACGTGGTGTGATACAGCATGTACTGCCAAAGTCTCTTGACTGTCTGCACTAAAGCACAACATAACTTCTCGACTGCAAAGTAATTGCACTCGCATTTCGCAAACTTTTTGCTTAAGTAGTAGATTGCTTGTTCCTTTTTTCTTGACTCATCATGCTGCCCTAATACATAACCCATAGACTTGTCAAAGACTGCCAAGTAAAGGATTAAAGTCGACTAGGCACCAGTGGCACCAACACTGGTGGACTTGATAGATAATGCTTGACTTTATCAAAGGCTTCTTGACATTCCTCATTCCATTTTCCTGGATTTTGTTTGTAAAAG
This sequence comes from Adansonia grandidieri, assembly GCA_038382065.1. Taxonomy (NCBI): domain Eukaryota; kingdom Viridiplantae; phylum Streptophyta; class Magnoliopsida; order Malvales; family Malvaceae; genus Adansonia; species Adansonia grandidieri. The sequence goes on along the minus strand of JBBYHK010470617.1, from coordinate 17,893 downwards.
AGCCGAAAGATAGGGTTGCATTTGTCAATGAGCTAGGATATGAATCTAGCAATGTAGTTTAGTCTCCCTAAAATGCTTTTCACTTCCTTTTGGGTTTGAGGCGATGGCATCTCCTGAATGGCTTTAACTTTGTCCAGGTCAACTTCAATCCCTTTTTTGCTGAGTATAAAGCCTAAAAGCTTAACCAGAGTGACTCCAAAGGTACATTTGGCAGGATTTAATTTGAGTTAAAATTTTCATAGCCAGTTCAAAAAGTTTCTGAAGGTCTGTGACTTGCTCATCTTCTTTCATTAACTTGGCAATCATGTCATCAACATAGACCTCGATTTCTTTGTGCATCATGTCATGGAATAGGGCTACCATGGCTCGCTGATATGTTGCCCCAGCATTTTTGAGTCCAAAGGCCATGACATTATAGCAAAATGTCCCCCACATAGTTACAAAAGTTATTTTCTCCATGTCTTCGGGCACCATCTTGATCTGCTTGTTACCTGAGAATCCATCCATGAAAGAGAACAAAGAATTCTTGGCTGTGTTGTCTACCAAAGTGTTGATATAGGGTAGCAAAAAGTTATCCTTAGGACTAGCTTGATTTAAATCCCGATAATCAACGCACATCCGTACCTTGCCATCTTTCTTTGGGACTGGGACTATATTGGCAACCCATTCTGGATATTTGGCTACTCCAATAAACCTTGCATTAAACTGCTTCTTGACTTCCTCTTTAATTTTGAGGAGCATTTTTGGCTTCATCCTCCTTAACTTTTACCAGATTGGTTTGCATCTAGGCTTGGGAAGCTTATGGACCACTATATCAACGTCTAATCCTGGCATGTCTTGGTATGACCAAGCAAATACATCTCGATATGCCTGAAGTAGGTCTATTAGCTTGGTTCTTGTTGTCAACTTTATTGGGGTTTCGATTTCAACCTTATTTCAGTTTTCCATAGTACCAAGATTTATTACTTCCATTGGGTCTTTATGGGGCATGATTCACTTCTCTTCTTGTTTAACTAATCATAAGAGGTCTGGTGGTACAAACTTTCTTTAAAATCTTCTTCATGATTGACTTCACTAGTGCCAATTGATTGTTCAAAATCAATCTTCAAAGACCCATCAAACACAAACATGTCACTATAGTTAGGACACCTGAAAGGATAAAGAAATAAACATTGCAAAAGGCATACACAACTAAGGGATTTGGATAAAATGAAGGCAAAAGAGTAATGGAGACAAAAAGGTTATATGGAATGATATATGCAAAAGTCATTTCATTGATAATATTTGATAAAAAATGCCCCTTACATAGGACACCCATCTGCCCTTGGGAGAGGACAAGTAGGTTTTCATTTCCTGACATTACATGAAAGTGACATGAAAAATGCAAGGTTTTTCATCGTGACCTCATCATCAAAATCAGGTCTTAGTGGAAGAACATGAATTTTATGGTTTGGTATCTTGGAGATAAAGGCTGTTAAGTGCCCTGTTTAGGATGACCAAGACATCTGTAGCCTTTTGCTCTTCCAATTAGCTCGAATCAATTTGTCCTCCTAAACAGAATATCTCATGGAGAGATGGAAACATTGTCGGCTTTAACTCCCCCCTTTGACCTAATGATCGTGTCATCTCCTGATTGCAAGTCCTCTTTTCTTGCTGCTTTCTTAAGTGCACATTAGCCTTAAATCCTAAGCCTCTTTTGTTGGCTTAAGTGGTGACCTGTAAGGTTCGAGCCATCCCTTGCAAATTCTTGCCAAGCCCTTTTCCAGCATAAGAACCTTTGCCAACAGTCATTTTTAAACCCGAGTGGGTACTCTTTGACAGATAGGGTTCGACCATTGGCAATCTTTCTCTCATAAATGTCACATTGATAGCTTGAAGGATTGGAATGATGAATCTGATGCATCTTCATTAGGCTCTATGTAGATATCCTCGGTGAAAATAGTGGCGATCATTTCTTCTTCAACTCCGACGGTGACTACTTTATCATCTATCATAAATTTGAGCTTCTGATAAAGAGAGGATGGGATGACTCCGGTGGAGTGCATCCATGGCCTTCCTAACAGGCAGTTGTAAGAAGGATTAATATCCACAACTTGAAAGTCCACTTCATATGTACATGGGCCTATTTGGAGCTGGATTGTGATATTTCTAATTACTCCGTGACATGTTCCATCAATGGCTCGAACTATGGTGTGGCTACTTTTAATGTTAGACTGATCGACAGGGAGTTTGCCTAATGTAGTCATAGGCATGACATTAAGGGCTGACCCATTATCTATAAGTACTTTAGGCAAAATACGTCCCTTACAATGGGTAGTGATATATAGAGCCTTATAACTGCCCCTGCCTTCGGGTGGGGTCTCATCACCAGTGAATGAGATATAATTATCGACCATGATGTTGTTCAGTAGCCAATCTAACTTTTCTATGGAGACATCTAAGGGCACATATGCTTCGTTTAGCACCTTCAGTAATGCATTTTGGTGAACCTCTGAATTAAGAAGCAAAGATAGCACATAAATTTTTGCAGGTTGTTTACTTAACTAATCCACAATGCAGTATTCACTGTGCTTGATGAACTTGAGAAACTTTATGGCTTCTCTTTTGTTCACTGTTTTCTTAACTTTTCAAGCTTAAAATTCTTTGCTTGAGCCTGAATGGTACTGGTGCTTGGAGCTGCATCAACCTTCTATTTTTTTTGAGCTGAAGAGCGTAACACCTACAGCTATGAGTTAGATGACTAACTCCTGATAGTTCCATTACAGTAGTTGAGGGAGTTAGTTCTTCGATCATCACTACCTAATTCTCATATTTCCATGGAACAACTTTGCTGCTCTTATACGAGAATGGTTTAGGTACTTCTACAACCAACTTTGGTGTAGGTGTCGAAGAATTGACCTTGGGACTTGACTTGCCATAAAGAATGAGGGGTCGATTTCTCTCGTAAGGTGGGGGCATGGTTTCATCTCCTATCATATTGATAGATTCAACAATAGGTGTGATCTCATGATAGAATTCTATCTGGCCTTCATTCATCATTCTTTGAACCATGGACCTAAACTTCTTGCATGTTTGTAGGGTATGACCTACAACTGTATAGAAGTCACAAAAGTTGTTAGGATTATCTTCCAATTTTTCTGTTGCATTGAGTAACTCGTCCTGAATCAATGTTTGCCAGACCAAGAACATTGGGATCCTTACATCCTCTATGCTTGCCTTTACTTCATGTTTGTTCTCGGTGTCAATCATGTTTACAGCTGGCTCAGTATGGTTTAGTAAAGGATTGGCAGCAACATTTGGTCCCTGGTTCATCGCAAACTGCAAGACTTTTGAGTTAATTAGATTTTGCATGTTTTGTTTGAAGGATATGCAGCTTTCAATGTCATGCCCTGCTACCCTAGCATGGTATTCAAAGTAGACGTTAAGGTTTTACCATGGTAGATATGGCAGCTTCTTTTTTGGGATATAGATTAGAGCCACTAAGTGATTTTAGAGCAAGGTTTGGTAGAGCTCCTTATAGGTCATAGGGATGGGATCAAAATGTTGTCTTTGTTGATTTGCAGCTCGACTGCCAAGTGCATTATTTGTTGCTCGATTGGTACTTTGGTGACCTTATGGATGGTAGCTTTGTGGTGGGTTAGATGGGATTGCAAATGATGGGTTGTAGGTTATGGCATTAATTGGCTGCGGGGGTATGGTGATAGGGTGAGAATATAGTGTGCTTAGGTAGTGAGGGTCAGGTGTTTGACATCATTTTGGCTGAGATAAGCTAGCATAACTTATGGCATTGGCCTCTTCTTCCTTCTTTTTGCTGGCCATAGGCTTTTTACTTGATCCAGACGTTTCCCCGGCTAACATTTTACCACTCTTAATGGCTGCGTAAATCATTTCTCCAGAGAAGACTAGCTCAGCAAATTTCTTGGTCGCATTTCCTATGAGCTTCTCGTAATAAGGAGTGTGTAAGGTGTGGATGAAAGTGACTGTCATCTCTTTCTCTATAAGAGGAAGTTGGACTAGGGCTGCTTCCTCTCTCCACCTTTGGGCATATTGCCTAAAGCTTTTAGTGGATTTTTTCTTGAAATTCATCATGGAAAGTTGATCTGGTGCCTAATCCGACTCATACTGGTATTGATTTAGAAAGAACTTAGCCAAGTCAGCCCATGATTGGATTTTCACATTGTCTAGCTCGATAAACCATCAAGCTGCTGCCTCAATGAGGCTGTGTTGGAAGCAATGGATGAGGAGCTTTTCATCTTTCTCGTACCCAGCCATCTTCATAGGTACATTTGAATATAGACAGAAGGGTCGGTGGTTCCATTAAACTTTTCAAACTCTGGGACTTTGAATTTTAAGGGAACGACAAGGTTGCACACCAAAGACAATGACTACGCATCAAGAGCTCTGAATTTGTCACTCCCTTCGATAGCTTGGAGGCATTTTTCTAGTAGTTGGAATTTGTTCACTTTTTTCGCAGTCATGGTGGACTTTTGAACTTCTATTTTCTCTGGTTCCTTATGGTCAAGGGTTATTGGATCTACTGATGAGACTCTCGCATTCACCCCTTGAGTACCAGGAATGAATTAACCTGTCGCAATCAGATTAAGCTAGATGACTGGCGAACCCTGAGTGGTAGGTGTAGGAGCGGGCTGTTGTTCTTGTCTAGTTTCTCCTTGGGCAAGTTCTGGATTATTGGTAGGGGGACTTCAACATTAGGAAGATCATTCCTTGTTTCAGCAGTGCTTGCTTGCCTTTTTTTTTTCATAGAGGTTGTCATTAGTTCCATAAGTTTTGCGATTTGATTTTGCATTTTGTATTGCTGATGAAGCATCTGGTCCTATGATTCCTTGACCATTAGCTTAACTTGCTCAATACAAGCTTCATGATCACTCTCTATGATTTGCTTATGGTGTCGTATGTTGTAGCGGTGCGTGATCTAAGGTTTCATGTTCCTAATAGATCTCGAAATCCCTTGCACTTTATGGCCTAATTCCTGTATTCGACTTTTTTTTTTAAATGTATTTATTGATAAGCATTTATGATGCAATGATGAGTTAAGATAATGAATGATTGATGCAAGTGCAATTAAATGTGCAATGAAAAATGGTGAAATTAAATGTGCATATGCATTAGAGACAATTGATTCTTGCAACAGCTTTATCAATGACATCATTCATAGAGTCACAAAAGGGTCTTCTTTTATGACAAGATTAAATCTGAAAGTATCTAATATGATTACATTGTGTAATCACATGATTAAGAAAACCCAAAAGTTATTGCTCATGACCTCCCACAGGTATGATGTCTTGCTTTATGGACCGAGCTACTTCAATCATGTCATCCACCTCTTGTTAAGCCATCTAAACTTGTTGAATAAGGTGTTGGTGTTGTTCTCGGTAGTTCAAACGTGCTTGCTTAATTGTCACTTTCCAATCTAGTTCACGTTGCTCGAAAGCCCTTGTTAGTATGTTGATATGACCTTGATGATCCTAAAGAGACTGTTCTAACTCCTAGATTCTATGAATGAGGGCTTCATTTTCAACCCTGGTGGCTCTCGTATCTCATATTTGCACCTTGAGTCTTTAATTCCTTCGTTGGTAGGAGGAAGCAAAAGCACGTGCCCTCGTGAACTTTTCTTTGCTAGTTCTGACTTCCACTTTTTATTGATTCAATTCACGATTGACAGTGGCAACTTTCGCTTCCCATTCGACTAATGTCTTGCCAATGCGTCAGGACTTGTTAGCTTTTTGTAGTGTCACATAATCCTTAGTCAGGCTCTCAAGGTCATCTTTGACGTGATCCCTTTCTTAATGACTCGATCCATTTCACTGCTCCTAAGATAGATATCCATCTCTAGCTGGCCCTTTTCCTTTTTAAATCGAGAGATTTTTGTAGCAAATGATGCCTTTCATTGCTCGAACTCCATCCTAAGTAGCTCGATTTTAGAAAGTGGTTCCTCTATTGGGATTTGCAGTATCCTGGAGTTGGGTGGTGGCAATGGATCATTGATACGATGGAGTCTCTATTCTTAGTATCCAGGCATGGTGGGTTTCCTCTCTAGTATCTTTCCATACAATGGATCTTCTTCCAAGCTTGGAAAGCTGATTGGACTTTTGCTTTATAACTGGGCTCCCTGTATTCAAAATCCCAATGTCCCAAGTCCTTGAAGAACAGGATGAATTGCTGGCACTAGAACTGATACAACACCAAAAGAGGAGCATAATTAGTAATTCCCCATAATCCCAAGAGTGGCACACAAGTGTAGTCTCCATATATGTACACAATTGACTGAGGGAACACCCATGGGGCTTTCCATGTGATTTCTTCCTTTTTGACATTTCGTAATTCCTCGACCCCATGCTTTTTTGTCTTATCTTGGTGATATTTTTCCTCTAATGCCATGGAAAAAGGACTAATCTTAAAGAAGAAACTTTGCCTGACTCTTCCTTTCCTAACACAAAGATGACCTAAAAGCCATATCTGGAGTAATGGGGCACACCCGATAAACCTTCCTGTCCTCGTTCTTTTACAAAAGCTAAGGGTGCGGATGGTTTCAGCGATAATGGCGGATGCAGGGTTGATGTTGTAACATAAAAGAGAAAAGAAATCTGTGACTACTGCCTCAACATAACCCAAAGTCTTTGGGAATATAATAAGCCTGTAGATTGCCAAAGCATAGACATGTTGAGCTTACTTTTGATCAGAAATATTTACCATTGCCTCTTTCAAACTGGCCCAAAAGATGCATTTGTTACTCATTTTTACTTTAATATGACTGTCAACCCATGCTTCTATGACTCTAAGAATTTGCCTCAACCTTTTCTTGAACGGAGGAGGTGTTAGTGCCTTGCAGTAAATCTGGTCTGACTTGGCCTTTTCTATGTTGAGCAGGGCTATGTTTTCATCAATGGTAGGGACTAAATCTTATTGGTTAAAGGTGGAGCATCAGTAGGCTGGATTCCCAAACTGTGTCGCTGCTTACAACAAGCCATCATCCAACTGAACTTGAAGTAAGAGAGCTATATCCCCATACTTTTTAGTGAAGGCTTCTTTCATGTTGCTATCCTAATTGTCCCAAATGTGCTTCAGTTCCTGACAATCATTCTGACAAAAATCAATCTTGACCTCTTCATGCATTTCTGAGATGTAGTTAGGCTTTAGGTGTCCCTGTCTTGACATTGGCAACCTTCTAACCATGTTCTGACATTTTCAAAGGACTTGATAGTTGAGATAAGTTGTTGCTCCATAAATGATGCCTTTTGTTGAACACTGAACCAGAACAATTGTCTCAAAATGATGATAGTCATGATGGTTATGATGAAATGATGCATGCCCCAAAACACAAACAAAGGGAAAATAAGTTAGTGGAACATATAATAGACAGATGTAAGGAAATAAAGAATTTAAGAACATCAGAACAAAAAAAAATTCATAACATGTCTCAACCAAGGTGGTGAAACGAGAAACGGGCAGCATTTCAACATACCAAGAAGCAATCTGCCCTACATAGGGTGATGCTATATTTTATTTTGATGAAAAAAATGGCCAGTAACAATATTTGTTCATCCCCACTAGTGCGGAGGTGCGTTAAGCCATGACTCGAACAGCATAACGGCTTATAGTATAAGACTGTGAACGATGGTTTTTGTTCATTGTCACTTATTTATACAAAGGTTAGCCATCGTTCAAGTAGCACAACGGCATGTCTTGATAAATGATAAAAATGCAGATGTGGGTGACCATTATATACTCATTGTCACCTACATAATTATGGTAATTAAAAGTAAAGGTTAGGAATATTTCCTTGAGTGACCCTAATCTCTGAGTATTCTAGCAGTGTTCTAGTATGTTTTGACATGGTTTAGCTCGTAGGGCTCACTATATGAGGTTCAAGTTGACGCCTAAATAGGTATCCAAATTGCTTCTCTGTCTAGTAAGGACTATCGAGGGATCCTGATCCTAGACCCATCACAAGTTTGGCAGAACAGGTTCGATCCATTGGATGTATTTCCTTATGCAAATGTGGAGGGTTACTTATGAGAGACATAGGTAATTTACATTCAAGAAGTTATTGCCATGCCTATGCAGAGGGTTACTTATGAAGGCAGATAGCTCACTTCCTCCTAATGATTGGGTTATAACCATGCCATGGAGTTTGGCGAGACACTAATGCACATGCAAGTGCATGGTGTGTGACAGGGAAATGATCAAACCTTTTCGTTTACTTCCATATTATCATTTTTATTAAACTAATGATTATTCAAAAATAAAGCAATCCTGACAATCATGTCAAACAAAAGATTAGTCGATAAAACAAAAAAAAAGGTCATAGTTAAATAATGATCGAAGATAAAAAAAACTAGGAACCTAGCAAGACACGGCTAGTTATTGGTCTAACTCTCTATACTATCCCCAGCAGAGTTGCCAAGCTGTTGCAACGTACCCTAGAGTGGATCCTTATGGATCTATAGGTGCGTATGACTTAAAATACTTTCTTAACTTGGAAATGTATTCTTGACTGAGACCTTTCTTTCGCGATGTGATGAGAATAAAAATGCATGAATTCTCGATTTATGGTACAGTGAAGGGGACCATAAGACGAATCGCTCATCTTATTGGTCTTAGATGGCCATCACAAAATGGCTAATGATTGCAGTCGCCAGTGATCATTTTTGGCTAAACATGATCGAATGCCTATTGAAACCTATTTTTTTAGTTAGAAAACTCAAAACATTGATCCCGTGGTCTACTTAATACCCAGATTCATCGTTTGGGTTTGGGAGTTGGTTATGCATGATGAGGTATGAACCTTTTCGTGATGCTTGAAATCGGTACCTTACTAGCTATGTCTTATCTTGATTTCGATTCTTTTGATCTTATCACTATTTTTATATAACCCTTTTTAAAGCATGAATGTTATAGAAATACAAATCCAGGTTTGATGAAAAGATTTAATCTCATATACGCCCCGAAGAGATGGGGAATTTAGAGATTTTAGACAAAAATAACCTTTGAATTTTACTGTGAAAATAGAATATTCCACTTTAGGCACTGGAGAGATATCCACGTGGAACATTACCTTTAATTTTATTTGAAATGATTTAAATGATGAATACAAATAATCATCACAAAGAAATCATGTTAGTAAGGCAATAAATGAAATAACATAACATGGATCATTCAATGCAATGATAAAGAAAATGGGTGGACTATTGGAATTTATCTCACTATTGGCATCAATTATCTAGAAATAACTGAATTGACAATTTTTGAGATACATCTAGGTTTCTTGATTAAATAAGGTTTGTTTGACATAGTCATGGAAGTCTGAGAAGGAGAGGAAAATTAATTATAGTTGAAAGATAGGGTTGGAGTATCTTTTTAGAAATATGGGGTTGGAGTATCCCCATGGATGGCAAATAATTTTGACAAAGAAGGATTTTTTTTAACCTTGACAATTTTGAAAAGCGGGGTTGGAGTATCCCTTCAAAAGATTGGGGTTGGAGTATCCTAAAGTGACACATTTTACACTCTTTAAAGAAGTCAAATTGGAAAAATTAAGTTGATAAAATCTTGTGATTTAGAAGATGGGTGAACATTTTGACGACTTTTGGTGAAAAAAGTTATTATGAATGAGGATGGTAAAGATGTAAAATGTGTTTGTGCCTTGATACGAGCCTATGGGAGGTCAAAGCATGTTCTCAAGTCTGATCAAGGTGATACAGAGACATTCAAATGTCTCGAGGTAAATTCGAGAAAACAACTCAATTTTGACCATAACTGAAAATAGGGGACAAAGCAAAGCAAGGGGCATTCATTTTTTTTTTTATGTTTATGGGCCCAAACTCAAGTCATTGACATTCGAATGTCATAACTGAAGGGAAATAGTGGCGTGAGCATCATAAACTCATTTGCACAACCCCGGAGTAGTTTGGGATGATGAAACAGCCCGTTGATCATACCACTCAAGGTATTGACTAAAAAAAGGCATAAACAATTAGGGAATAATTGTAAGACCATTTTCATTTCAAAATCAGGAGATTTGAGTTTGTTTAACCAAGATTCCAGATCTGGAAACTTTAATTTTCCCCAAGATATTTTGCTAGCTTTAAGGGAAATGCTAAGTCCATGCTAATCCTCATTGGTTGAGGTTAACATGCTTGGCTTGGGGGGTTTTGAAAATCAATTTTTGATAGCCATCAAACATGCATTTTGACAAGGGGAAGAAAACAAACATACAAGGGGATGGCGTATAACATGAATGAGGATGCTAACTTCACCAATGGTTTAGACAAAGAAAGTGTTATGCATTGGGACAAGAAAATGTTATTGATGCTGAAAATGGTAATGATTCATGCAAGTTAATGTACAAATGCACTTGAAATATGTTAGGCTAATGATTCATACATGGATTAATCATAACAAGATGCATGGATATGGCATAAAATACATGAGCAAGAGCTATCAAAATAATAAGGATGAAATAAGGCATTTTGCACATCAAAGAGGCATTAAGGCATCCAAATCTTAAACTACCACAACCAAAAGCCACAGTAATGCATGATAATCAAAAAGATTGATCGAAACATGGAAAGCTCACTAAAATGATGTAGATGCTAAAAAACAAAAAATAAAAGTGATAAAATGAGAAGTTATACCAATAAAGCTTCACTTTTTGGCCAAACAATTAGAGCAGCAAAGATGGCTTGAATTTACCCTCTTCCTCATTGTTAATAAGCAAGAAAAAGACAAAACAATGAGGTTTTGGTTCTAGTATGGATGAGGATGATTTTCAAAATGTGTAGAGGTTGAGAGTGAGTGTTTTGGGGCTATTTTTGGCTGATGGGTGAAGAGCTACGGGATTTGGATTTCTTTGATGTGTAAATGTGTTTTTGGAAATGAAAATGAGCTGGAATCTAACCTTTTTTAGCTGAGGTTGAAGTAGTCTATTTGTACCAGCCTTTTGAAGCTAATTTAGAGGTGTTTTTAGTCATTTCTCAAGGGGGACAAAGTGGTGTCAGCTTAGTGGCTATAGTGTGGCTATAGGGAGCAACTTGCTGCCAATGTGATGGGCATAGTGTGGCTGGTTTAAATGCTGAAATGATTTTCCAGCAAATAAGGTGGCTGATTGTGATCATAGCCAACAAACTAGGGAGTAGGGTGATTATATGACATTGACCTTTTTTTTTATCCAATTTAGACTTCCAAAAAATGTTTTGATTAATTCATAAGTCCAAATTCATAATTTGACAAGGGTTTTGATCTTTTTTTGATACAAATAAATAAGTTAAAATCTAGTTTTTGATCAATGGTGGATGAGTCAAAAATGCTTGGATCGTGGAATATTAGCCTGGTTGCTAAAAAAATTAGCCTGAATAAAATAAAGTGTCTGCAGGTTTTGCAAGAAAAGCTTTTCTTTCAACTATTTTCCTCGAAATCAAAGTTCGTTCATCAAATGGGGGAAACTTGGATTCTTATGATAATCTCCATTTTTATGGTGATTATGCACAACAAACACATTTTTATCATTGGGATGCACGGTTTTGTTGCTTTAGACTTGCTAGAAAAGCTTTTATTTCCATAATTTTCCTTAAAATCAACGTTCATCCAACATATAGGACAAACCTAGATTCTTGTGATAATCTCTATTCTTTTCATGATTCGACACTAAAACATGTTCATTTCGTTGAGATACACAGTTTTGATGCTTTGATTTTGCAAGAAAAGCTTTTCTTTTCGCTATTTTCCTTAGAATGAAAGTTCATCCATCAATTGGGATGAACTTAGACTCTCATGATAATCTCTATTCTTATGGTGATTGTGCACAATAAACACATTTTTACCATTGGGATGCACGGTTTTGATGCTTTGGATTTGCTAAGAAAGCTTTCGTTTTGAAAATTTTCCTTAGAATAAACGTTCATCCATTAAATGGGATAAACTTAGATTCTTGTGATAATCTACATTCTTTTTATGATTGGGCATAATAAACAAGTTCTTCTCAATACGATACATGGTTTTGATGCTTTGGTTTTGAAGGAAAAGCCTTTATTTCCACCATTTTCTTCGAAATCGAAGCTCATCCATCAGATGGAATGAACTTAGATTCTCATGACAATCTCTATTCTTTTTGTCATTCGGCTCTAAAACATGTTCTTTTTATTGGAATACATTGATTTGATGCTTTGGTTTTGCAAGAAAGCTTTTCTTTCCATCATTTTCGTTAAAATCAACGTTCATCCATCAAATGAGACAAACTTAGATTCTCGTGATAATCTCCATGCTTATGGTGATTGTACATAATAAACATACTCTTGTCATTGGGATGCATGCTTTTGATGATTTGGATTCACTAGAAAAGCTTTTACTTTCACAGTTTTCCTTATAGTCAACATTTATCTAAGAAATGGGCCAAACCTTGATTCTCATGATAATCTAAATTCTTTTTGTGATTGGGCACAATAAACATCTTCTTTGATCAGGATACATGATTCTGATGCTTTGGTTTTGGAAGAAAAGCTTCTATTTCCACTATTTTCCTCAAAGTCAGAGTTCATCCATCAAAAGGAACGAACTTGGATTCTCATGATAATCTCTATTTTTTTGGTGATTCGGTAGTAAAACATGTTTCTTGAAAGGGATACATGGTTTTGATGCTTTGGTTTTGTAAGAAAAGCTTTTCTTTCCACCGTTTTCCTTAGAATCAAAGTTCGTCGATCAAATGGGAGAAACTTGGATTCTTGTGATAATCTCCATTCTTATGGTGGTTGTGCACAATAAACACATTTTTATCATTGGGATGCAGGGCTTTACTGCTTTGGATTCGCTAGAAAAGCTTTTATTTCTACAATTTTCTGTAATATCAACGTTCATCAAGCAAATAGTACAAACTTGGATTCTCGTGATAATCTCTATTCTTTCCTTGATTTGAAACTAAAACATGTTCATTTCATTGAGATACACGGTTTTGATGCTTTGGTTTTGCAAGAAAAGCTTTTCTTTTTGCCATTTTCCTTAGAATCAAAGTTCATCCATCAAATGGGACAAACTTGGACTCTCATGATAACCCCCATTCTTACAGTGATTGTGCACAATAAACACATTCTTATCATTGGGATGCATGGTTTTAATGCTTCAGATTTTCTAGGAAAGCTTTCATTTCCATAATTTTTCTTAGAATCAACATTCATCCATCAAATAGGACAAACTCAGATTCTCCTAATAATCTACATTCTTTTTGTGATTGGGCACAATAAACAAGTTTTTCTCATCGGGATACACGATTTTAATGCTTTGGTTTTGGAGGAAAAGCTTTTATTTCCACCATTTTCTTCAAAATCAAAGTTCATCCATCAGATAGAACAAACTTGGATTCTTATGATAATCTCTATTCTTTTTGTCATTCGGCACTAAAACATGTTTTTTTCATTGGAATAGATGGATTTGATGCTTTGGTTTTGCAAGAAAGCTTTTACCTCCACCATTTTCCTCAAAATCAAAGTTCATCCATCAAATGGGAGGAACTTGGATTCTTGTGACAATCTACATTCTTTTTGTGATTAGGCACAATAAATAAGTTCTTTTCATCGGGATACACAGTTTTGATGCTTTGATTTTGGAGGAAAAGCTTTTATTTCCTCCATTTTCCTCAAAATCAAAGTTCACCCATCAGATGGAATGAATTTGGATTTTCATGATAATCTCTATTCTTTTTGTCATTCAGCGCTAAAACATGTTCTTTTCATTGGAATACATGGATTTGATACTTTGGTTTTGCAAGAAAGCTTTTCTTTCCATTATTTTCATTAGAATCAATATTCGTCCATCAAATGAGACAAACTTAGATTCTAGTGATAATCTCTATTCTTATGGTGATTGTACACAATAAGCATATTCTTGTCATTGAGATGCACGCTTTTGATGCTTTGGATTTGCTAGAAAAGCTTTTACTTCCACAGTTTCCTTAAAATCAATGTTCATCTAAGAAATAGGACAAACCTTAATTCTCGTGGTAATCTAAATTCTTTTGGTGATTGGGCATAATAAATATATTCTTTTGATCGGGATAAACGGTTTTCATATTTTGTTTTTGGATGAAAAGCTTTTATTTTCACCATTTTCCTCAAAATCAAAGTTCATCCATCAAATGGAACGAACTTAGATTCTCATGATAATCTCTAATCTTTTCAGTGATTCGGCATTAAAACATGTTTCTTCGAGGGGATACATGGTTTTTATGATTTGGTTTTGCAAGAAAAGATTTTCTTTCCACTGTTTTCCTTGAAATCAAAGTTCATCCATCAAATAGGAGAAACTTGGATTCTTGTGATAATCTCCATTCTTATGGTGATTGTGCACTAAAAATACATTTTTATCATTGGGATGCACGGTTTTGCTGTTTTGGATTCGCTAGAAAAGCTTTTCTTTCCACCGTTTTCCTTGGAATCAAAGTTCATCCATCAAATGGGAGAAACTAGGATTCTTGTGATAATCTACATTCTTTTTGTGATGGGCACATTAAACAAGTTCTTTTCATCGGGATACACGGTTTTGATACTTTGGTTTTGGAAGAAAAGCTTCTATTTCCACCACTATCCTCAAAATCAAAGTTCATCCATCAGATGGAACGAACATGGATTCTCATGATAATCTCTATTCTTTTTGTCATTCGACACTAAAACATGTTCTTTTATTGGAATACATGGATTTGATGCTTTGGTTTTGCAAGAAAGCTTTTGCCTCTACCATTTTCCTCAAAAACAAAGTTCATCCGTCAAATGGAATGAACTTGGATTCTCATGATAATCTCTATTCTTTTGGCGATTTGGCACTAAAACATGTCTCTTCAAGGGGATACATGGTTTTGACGCTTTGGTTTTGCAAGAAAAGCTTTTCTTTCCACCGTTTTCCATGGAATCAAAATTCGTCCAACAAATGGAAGAAACTAGGATTCTTGTGATAATCTTTATTCTTTTCATGATGGGCACAATAAACAAGTTCTTTTCATCAGGATACACGGTCTTGATGCGTTGGTTTTGGAGGAAAACCTTTTATTTCCACCGTTTTCCTCAAAATCAAAGTTCATCCATCAAGGTGAAACGAACTTGGATTCTCATGATAATCTCTACTTTTTTTATCATTCAGCACTAAAACATGCTTTTTTCATTGGAATACATGGATTTGATGCTCTAGTTTTGCAAGAAAAATTTTATCTCCACTATTTTCCTCAAAATCAAAGTTCATCCTTCAAATGGAACAAACTTGGATTATCATGATAATCTCTATGCTTTTGGTGATTCGGCACTAAAACATGTTTCTTCAAGGGGATACATGGTTTTAATGCTTTGGTTTTCTAAGAAAAGCTTTTCTTTCCATCATTTTCCTTGGAATCAAAGTTCTTCCATCAAATGGGAGAAACAAGGATTCTCATGATAGTCTATATTCTTTTTGTGATTGGGCACAATAAACAAGTTCTTTTCATTGGGATACATGGTTTTGATGCTTTGGTTTTGGAAGAAAAGCTTTTATTTTTATCATTTTCCTCAGAATCAAAGTTCACCCATCGATGGAACAAACTTGGATTCTCATGATAATCTCTATTTTTTTTATCATTCGGCACTAAAACATGTTCTTTTCATTAGAATACTTGGATTTGATGCTTTGGTTTTGCAAGAAAGCTTTTCTTTCCATCATTTTCATTAGAATCAATGTTCATCCATCAAATAAGACAAACTTAGATTCTTGTGATATTTTCCATTCTTATGGTGATTGTACACAACAAACATATTCTTGTCATTAGGATGCACGCTTTTGATGCTTTAGGTTTGCTGGAAAAGCTTTTACTTTCGCAGTTTTCCTTAAAATCAATGTTCATCTAAGAAATGGGATAAACCTTGATTCTCATGATAATCTACATTCTTTTTGTGGCTGGGCATAATAAACATGTTCTTTTCATCAGGATACACAGTTTTGATGCTTTGGTTTTGGAAGAAAAGCTTTTATTTTCACTATTTCCCTCAAAATCAAAGTTCATCTATCAAATGGAATGAACTTAGATTCTCATGATAATCTCTAATCTTTTCAGTGATTCAGCATTAAAACATGTTTCTTCGAGGGGATACATGGTTTTTATGATTTAGTTTTGCAAGAAAAGCTTTTCTTTCCACCATTTTCCTTGGAATTAAAGTTCATCCATCAAATGGGAGAAACTTGGATTCTTGTGATAATCCCCATTCTTATGGTGATTTTGCGCAATAAACAAATTTTTATCATTAGGATGCACGGTTTTGCCACTTTGGATTCACTAGAAAAGCTTTTATTTCCATAATTTTGTTTAAAATCAACGTTTATCCAACAAATAGGATAAACCTGGATTCTCATGATAGCCTCTATTCTTTTTATGATTCGACACTAAAATAGGTTTTTTTCATTGAGATACATGGTTTTGTTGCTTTGGTTTTGTAAGAAAGGCTTTTCTTTTCGCCATTTTCCTTATAATCAAAGTTCATCCATCAAATGGGACAAACTTGGACTCTCATGATAATCTCTATTCTTATGGTGATTATGCACAATAAACAAAATCTTATCATTGGTATGCACGGTTTTGATGCTTTGGATTTGCTAGGAAAGCTTTCATTTCCATAATTTTCCTTAGAATCAATGTCATCCATCAAATGGGACAAACTAGGATTCTCGTGATAATCTACATTCTTTTTGTGATTAGGCACAATAAACAAGTTCTTCTCATTGGGATACATGGTTTTGATGCTTTGGTTTTAGAGGAAAAGCTTTTATTTCCACCATTGTCCTCAAAATCAAAGTTCATCCATCAGATGGAACGAACTTAGATTCTCATGATAATATCTATTCTTTTTGTTATTCGGCATTAAAACATGTTCTTTTCATTGGAATAATATAAGGATTTGATGCTTTGGTTTTGTAAGAAAGCTTTTATCTCCACCATTTTCCTCAAAATCAAAGTTCATCCATCAAATGGAACAAACTTAGATTCGCATAATAATCTTTATTCTTTTGGTGATTCGGCACTAAAACATGTTTCTTCAAGGGAACACATGGTTTTGATGATTTGGTTTTGTAAGAAAAGCTTTTCTTTCTACCGTTTTCCTTAGAATCAAAGTTCATCCATCAAATAGGAGAAACTAGGATTCTCGTGATAATCTACATTCTTTTTGTGATTGGGCACAATAGACAAGTTCTTTTCATCGGGATACACAGTTTTGATGCTTTGGTTTTGGAGGAAAAGCTTTTATTTCCACCATTTTGCTCAAAATCAAAGTTCATCCATCAGATGGAATGAACTTGGATTCTCTTGATAATCTTTATTCTTTTCGTCATTCGGCACTAAAACATGTTCTTTTTATTGGAATACATGCATTTGATGCTTCAGTTTTGCAATACAGCTTTTATCTCCACCATTTTCCTTAAAATCAAAGTTTATCTATCAAATGGAATGAACTTGGATTCTCATGATAATCTCTATTCTTTTGGTGATTTTGCACTAAAACATGTTTCTTCAAGGGGATACATGGTTTTGCAAGAAAAGCTTTTCTTTCCACTATTTTCCTTGGAATCAAAGTCCATCCATCAAATGGGACAAACTTGGATTCTTGTGATAATCTACATTCTTGTTGTCATTGGACACAATAAACAAGTTCTTTTCACCAGGATACATGGTTTTGATGCTATGGTTCTAGAGGAAAAGCTTTTATTTCCACCATTTTCCTCAAAATCAAGTTCAGTCATCTAATGGAATGAACTTGGATTCTCATGATAATTTCTATTGTTTTTGTCATTCGGCGCTAAAACATGTTCTTTTCATTGGAATACATGGATTTGATGCTTTGGTTTTGCAAGAAAGCTTTTTTTTCCATCATTT
>JBBYHK010470616.1:0-78178 GCA_038382065.1 Adansonia grandidieri | reverse complement strand
TTTAGGTATGAATTTAAGATTAAGTGCCTATTTGGTTGTATTTTTTAACTTATTTACCTCTTATAAGTAAAAATAGGGGAAACAAATTGTCAAAAGTTTTTAAAACTTATAAGTTACTTATTTTTGATAAATGAGTCTTCTTTTATCAATACTTTAGCTTTTACTAAAAGTGTCAATGAGTTAAGGTGGGTTATGGCTTGAAATTCTTTTAGATTTCTTACCCAAGCTTACATCGGATTTGGTCTAGCCTTAAAGCTTGAACTATTGTGTAGATATTAATAAAAAAATATTTATATATTAATATGTATATTTTAAATAATTAAATTTAAATAAAAAAATATTTTTAGTATGAAATGATAATTCGAGTTAAGCCAATCAAAATTACTAAAAATTTTATCCAAGATTTAGCTCATGCAGGTTGGGCCTATGAGTTGAGTGGGTAGCTAGGCCTATAGATAGATTTAACTTTTATAGAGAGTTAAATCACTAAATAGCTTTTAATTTTTTTTTTAATTCTTATATTTCAAAGCTAAATGGATTATTTGTGCATAAAGATAACGCCATAAAGTTCATGAGCATTTTTTTTTATTATTTTAGCTAAAACAAAATAATAAAAAATAAGAATAAAGAAACAAAGTCATGGTTTTCATTTTTTTTTTTGTTTTGTTTTACAATGCTGCAGTTACTATGGGTTTTTCAATATTTACTATACACATCGAACTCTCAATAATCTTTGACCCTCAATTAAAATCATTAAATATATAATTGGAGGAGCCATAGGTTGACAAAATGATGTAATCTGAATTGGACGATGATAAACAAGGCTGAGATGGAAGATAGGTAACAGGTAGGTGCCAATAAAAAAAGAAACTTTGAAGGATTTAATTTTTCTTTTGACTAAAAAACACATCAAATTTCCAGGAAAAAAAAAGTTAGCAATGCTGCATCGTTCTATATTATAATATGGTGTGCGATTCAATGCTCTTATAACTTTAATTGAAGAACAATGTTAACAAGGCTTTTACAATTTTTGGTTCTGTGTCTAAAAATTAAGAGATATTTAGTACATTAATAATTTTTAAATTTTGCAGATACTTTACATGAGGTGGAAAACATACTTTAGAAGAAGAAAAGATGTATAGTTGTTGTTGATAATTTGCTGTCTTTTTACTCCTTTATTCAATTTGATGATTTTTGTTCCCTATTTTTATTCCTTGAATTTGATATTTGTTTTTTCTTAATATGTGAGATGAAAGAAAACAAGAAATAGAATCTCCAGCTAAGAAAGGTGAACATGCAGAGTGGATGAATACAAATCAACTATGTAATTAGGATTCGTGTGTGAGTGTTTTCAACGTGAATGTGTTTAATTTTTTTTCAAAATTTTTATGTATTTAAAGAGTACTTCAGAGATTATATCTTTGTATCTACATTTGGATATATGTTAGATATAAATACTTAAAAAAAATTGAAGAGTCAGAATAACATAAGAAATCAACTCCAATGGTATGGTCTTTTGAGCATTTATGCATTGGTAGGAACAGCGTAAATTTTGTTTTTCTGGTATTCATAATATGACATTCCGTTCCTTATTGCAGAGCTAGGTGAAGCTATATATAGGGAAGGAAAGAGAGTGGTTCAGTTACTTCTATTCCCTATTTTACTTCTTCCACATTATTTGCCACTGGACAAACTTGGAATAAGCTGCCTTCCCCTCAAAGGTTGGTTTTATAATGAAGCAAAAAACTGTTGCTTTTTGCTATCACTTGTCTTTAAAAGAATATAGATTGGTTAGCTTATTGATATTTTTACATGCATAACTTTTTCAATACTCCATCTTACATATATATATATATATCCAAAGATATTTAATTAAAATAAACCATTTAATTGACAAAGAATCCCAGTTGGAAACGATAGCACTCTTTAATACAGGAGTAGACCAAAATTGTACAGTAGAAGGTATCATTCCAACCAAATACTATTAAAAAACCTCAGAAGCTCTTAAAGCTGCTAATAGTCAAACCTCAAAATTACATATAAAATTCCTAATGCAGAGATTTACAATGAAGGGATCAAATACCTAACATGCTTTTTGATGGAAAAATGAAAAAAACATAATGCAAAGCGTTATGCTTGGCACCCATTTCATATCTTTACTCAAATCAAAAACAAAGTAACAAATTGGGAAATCACCACCGTAGTACTAAATACTAAACTAGTTTTCCTTTTTTGTGTGTGTGCATATATATATATATATATATATAAATACATATACACTTTTAATGTTTGTTTGACACTCATTTTTAGAATGCATGATACTTTATTGATTACTTTTCTTTCTATGCTTTTCCGATTTAATGAATGGAAGTTGTGATCTGTGTAACATTGTTTAGTCTGTTGCTTGATGAAATGTTTACTCATTCACTTCGAGCATCTTGTATTCTTCTGTAGCATTTGTTTTGATGCTGATAATAGAAGACAATCAATAGGAATAGGTGATATGATTGATTCATCTTTGAAAACTATCTCTTCGATCACAATCTACTTGGGGGCCACCGTAGGAAATATTACCATGTCTGATATTATAAGAATGGGTAGACCATAACACAAAGGCTTAGAAGTGCCATGAGAAACATCTTATACCCTCAAGATGTTGTTCCCTCGAACTCAGCTGTCTAAAAAAGGGAACCTTCGCTTGCTACTTGACCTTCACAATTTGGAATACACCAAGATTTGCATTCTACAAATTTGAACATGACTCGTGAATCTTGAAAGAAATCTAGTCAGCATGATTTTGATAGTGAATGGCTTGTGAATGATCCAATAACAGCTTCTAGTGATATTGGTGCTACGATGTACTCAAATCAATCTTACTTACATAGTAACCGAGTAACTGCCGGTCATACAATATTCTAGCATCAGAGAGTAATGCTGCCAGGGAAAATCTTAATTCCGATCATGTTAGCTCCTATCAAGATTCTAATAAACAAATATTTTTAAATGACTCTAGAGGAACATCTAAATATGATGATAACCTATATAGAGATGCAAATGTCGGAAGTCTAGACAGAGCGAGAAATTAGATTTTAAAAATTTATAAAATAATCCATAAAGATGGTAGCTTAAACTAATCAAACAAACCAATGCGAGACTCCCTAAATAGGATCATCTTGGAAGATCTTGATTAGTCTTTAAGATCAAGAAACTTAAAGAACTATTCAAGAGTCAAACACACCTTAATTTTGAGAAGTCTTTCAGCAATTCCATGACCCAAGAATATGTAAAATGAACTCGATTGTTGTAAATCAAAGCTATCCAATTGTCTAGCCTTTAATTGTTATCCCCACAGGTGACCCAAATAACCTTCAATTAGGAAGAGATTTTATTGCTGAGAGTCATACTAGCAGCTTAGATTTCAATAAATTTTCTCTAGCACTTAGAAGACATTGATTCAAGAATCAAAAAACAAAGAAGAAAACAATTTTCCTCTCCAAGAAACCAAGACTGCCCCAACTCTTTAAGGTTTTGGAGAGAAAATGCCAACTAAGTATTCAAAGTATTCTTGGTCGATTTTTCAAGCCTTTCTTAGAGTACATAGGATGGCAAACATGAATTAATATATCTTGGGTTCAAAATTTTAATTCCTAAGAAATTACAATTTTGCACTTAGCCCATATGAACATATTCAAATTGGGCCTAATCATTACTTGGTATTAGACATATTAGCCTAGACTCCATTTAATTTCTACTAATCATCCTTATGTGTGTGACACATTAGGCCCCCATCATATTGGCAATAAATATAAAATGCCCAATAAAGAATATTTGATATTTATAGACCACAATTGACATCTAGCAATACATCATGGTCATCCAACATGCAAAGAGTGTCAATATGGTTTTGACAAGCCCTTTAGTATTCAGTATCTTAGTGTAATAAATATTCTTTCATCATATATCCTAGAACTAGCAAGAGCATGGTTTAGTGTCTACTTTTAACTCATTCCATATGAGTATGCAACCCCTATGTGTTAACTCGATAATAATATTGCCTTGGCCAAGGACTTTGAGTTAACATAGGCCAAGTGCATGCGAGATATGTCCCTTCACATGACTTAGGTTGATGAATCCTCTTTGGACCACTCATTCACCTTCAGTATGATTTATATCATACCTAAAACTACTTTTGTTTTGGCATCCATCCATTTTGAACCCATTCATGATGATCTATAAGTATGATATACAAGATGACCTGGTATCATAAGTCTAAGGATCACTTACACTACTGATACATAAAAGTATTTTCGTAGACATTTGAGTGAAATACTAAATGAAACTTTTATAGTGGGTCATGTTCAATGAACTTGTTACCATAACAAGCACCTATGTGATGTCCCTAAGTATCTTTATACTTTAACTACTGAGGTCAGTTGTATACATCCTATGTATTGAGGCTTACATATGTTAGTCTTTGAGCATTGTCAATGCCCTATTTCCTGGTCATTAGAAACACGGCTTTGATGCATAAGGATCTCATAATCTTAACTCTTTACAATTACCTTACAAGGCAATGTGTTTCATGGGTTTTATCTACATAAGATATAACAACAATTATTCAAGAAAATCTTATGGATAAAGAAATACCTTATTAATATTAATAAAATATAATGTTTTAAATACTTGAAATCACTAAATGCTAATGCCTCTCAAGCCATAATGATTAACTTGTAGGGCTTACACTAATAGCAAGTTTTCCTAATTCTTATAGGTAAATCAGTGAATCCTAGGAAGATAAATTTTAGGTTTTGGATTGGATTTTGCGAGATTTTCTATTTTCTTGATTTGGTTTTTAGTTAAACTAATGATAGATTTTTGTAATATAAAGTTCATAGGATGCTTTAAAATAATTATGGATTCTATTGATGCAAATTTTTTACTTTAATGATTATAGTTACCTAGAATGTCTATTGCAGTCTCATTAGAATGAAGAATTTGGATTTCTTTGATGATTATATTTGTTTTGGTCTTACTTTTCACTGTCTGGTATGAATTGCAAGAATAGGTGTAGGTACTAATGTTTCTATTCCAAATCCTACTGCATCCTTATCTAATGATTATCGCAACATGCCCCGGCACCAAAATTACTGATTTCTTTGATGATATATTTGTTTTGGTCTTACTCTTCACTATTTGGTATGCAATTGCAAGAATAGGTGTAGGTTCTAATGTATCTAATCCAAATCTTACTGCATCTTTCTCTGATGATTGTCACAACGTGCCCTGGCAGTAAAATTACTTTGATGGTGACGTATATGACATAAAAGGACTTACCTTTGGGTTATCCCATGATCGGGATTTGGATTAGGCATGATTAGACACTAGCAAGGGGAAGGATCATCGGATGAATCACTCATCCAATCAGTCTTGGATGGCCATACTAAGTGGATAAAGAATTGGAGTTACAACTGATCATTTAGGCTAGGCATGATCGGATGCCTATTGAAAATGATATTTTGAGTTATGAAACTAAAAACTTCAGTTACAAGGTTTAAGAGGTTCAAAGATTAATTGGTCGGGTTTAGGAGTCGGTTATGCAAGGGAAAGGATTAACACCCCGACAATGCCCGAAATCAATACATGCTAACCATGTCGGTTTTGGTTTCTTTAATTTTGACTTGTCATTATTTTGATATAATCCCCTTTTAGTGCATGAATTTTATATGAAAATTGTAAATCTGAGTTTTAAGAAAAAATTAAATTACATATATGCTCTGGAATATGGGGAACATAAGGATTTTCGATAAGAATGATCTCCAGATTTAATTTTGAAAATCAGATATTTCGTATCAAGCACTGGAGAGATATTGACGTGGAACATTGACTTATAATTTTCAAAAATGATTTGGAAATGTGATAATAAGACAAAAAAGGATATAATAATATTGCATGAAAAATAAACACATAAAAACATAAATGAGGGGCAGTTAGATTATATCTCGTATTTGCCTTCAATTTTTTAGGAATAACCAAGATGACAACTTTGAGATGCATTTAGACATGGTGGTAGCTTAAGGTGTGAAAAGGAAAGTCTAAATGAAAAGACTCGAGGAAGTCCAAGAGTGAGAAAAATTAAATTTTTTAGTGAAAAGTGAGGTTGGAGTTTCCCCTTGGGAGATGGGATTGGAGTATCCCCGATGGTGAAAATTTTAATAATTTTTGAAATTTGAATGAAGTTTGCAGAAGTGGGGTTACAGCATCCTCTTCGAAGGATGAGGTTGGAGTATCCCTTATGGTGAAAATTTTAGGAATTTTTTTTTCTAAAAAAGAAGGAATATATTTTTTTATAAAAATAGGTATTTTAAAATTAAAATCAATAATTCAAATTAGAGATGGAATTAAATTTTTTGTTTAGCCTTGATCCGAGCCTCGTGAGACCTGTATTTTGACACTTGACTCCATAAGGAGTTAATCAGATGCATTTTAGGGTGTTCGAATGTCCCAAAAAAATGGTTCAGGAAAATTAGTATAGTCTTTCTTAAATCCAAAAACAAGGGACAACATTATGTTGTTGCCCCTTTCAAATTTATCCCAGGTTCATTTGAAGGCTATACCGTTGAAAAGATAACTTAATACGGATTAACATAAAAATATCCCAAAAGTCTTAAAAAATTGCTTTTTAGGTGGAATTAATTTTTGAAATTAAGTTTGCTGCAGCACTAGCAGCGTGTATGAGGGAAAAACTGCAATGAACTTTGAAAAATCACCGTATACTCATTTGGAATCGTTAAATCAACAATACCTTTTTGAAAAGTAAATTTCATGAAAATTTTGGAAAAATATTTTAAAATTCTAGAAAAATCATTTCGTAGGCTGAAATTGCCTAAACAAAATGTATACCATTGATTTTAAGGGTTTTGCAAAACAAAGGTTCAATTCATCATTCAAAATAATCAAAAGGCAAATGAGACACCTTTGGAAGGTAATTCGATGCTCTTTAAGGGAAAATATCAAGAAGTTCACAAAAAATTGTTTAGGGCTTGAAAGTGATTTTTCAAGTTGTGACTACAGTGTTACAAGACAAACTAGGGGATTTTTTTGGTTTTCAGGTTTTCTAGGACTAGAATCAAGTTATTAACATCCAAATGGCCATAACAAAAAGAGTTAGTGACAGTGGCTTTACATGTTCATTTGCATAATCTTGGAGTAATTAGGGACAATGGATAGCCATTGTCCTAGTCACTAGCGAGGGGTATTAGACCTCACAATCAAGGCACAAACATTTTAAAACAAATAAAAAAAAGATTTTATTTTGAAAATAAGAATCTTTAGCCTCATTTAACTATGAATCCAAAGATGACAAGCTTGATTTTTCCCTAAGATTGAAAAACCAATTAATAAAAATAGTAAATTTATGTTAATCTCCATTTGTTAGAGGTAATATAGACTTAACTTGGAGGTTTTCTTGAAAACAAGTTTTTTTAGCAAACAAACACTAAATAAAGGCCTCAAGCATTTTTAATAATGTAGAGCATGTAAACATGGCTTCTATGACAAACATGTGCTGAAGCAACAATAAGACAATATTTTTACCATATAAAACATACTAAAAATGGAAGAAAACATAGAAAAATGCCTGAACATTTGAGAGGATGCCTATGACAACATAAAAAATGGTATGAACATGTGAGAAAATGTTTCCATGGCATGAAAAAAATGAAGGGAAATTTCTATAGCATCAAAGTCATGATTTTTATGCCATTAAGCCTAACAAAACCTCATCAACTAAATAAAACACCAAAGCATCTTGAAATAACAATGTATCATCAAGTGTTATGCATCAATGATGAAGGATAATGCTAATAACTAATGAGATAGTGGTTGTTCAAAGATGAGGAAAAAAAGAATATGATTTTTAAAGCACTCAAGCAACATCAAGGTATCATAAACTCAAAATATCATCAAAATAAGCTTAAAGATGCATGATTTCCTATGAAAGTCATGGTTTCATGTGGATTGGTTAGCTAAGATAGCACGAGATATATTATATGCAAAGAAGTTAAAAGAAAGGTGTAGAAAATATACCAATAAAGCTTGCAAAACCTTTTTTTTCCTTGTTGACTCAAAGCTATAATTTTTGTATTCTTATGGTTTTTCTGTGTTTCTAGTTTTTAGCTAACTTTTTCCCCTTTATTTGCTATAGATAAGCAAAAAGGAGTAGCAAAGATGAGCTTTGAAGTGATACTATGGATGGGGAGGAGTTTGGTGGTGAAATAAAGTAGGAAATAAGGGGTTTTAGAGAGGTTTTGGAGGGCTGTTAGAGGAGCAATGAAAATGGAGATTTTTTTGAGAAAATATGGTTTGTGAGTGTCTAGAGGTCCCTTTGTTGAGCCAAAGTTGGTTCTTTTATATGGAAATGTATTGTGGGGTTTTTCTCATGTACTATGCAATAGCCTAGGTACTATGCTCGGTTGGTTGAATTTTCATTGGCTCTAGCAACAAAAGTGGTAGAGTAGAGAGGTTGAGGGAGTTTGCAGATGGAGAAAAGCCAAGCATGCTCCCAAACCAAAAAAATGTCATTTTGCAAGTCATTTTAAGCTTCAAAAATTTGTTAAACCTAATAATAAGTTTAATTGCGAAGCTTGGTATGAATTTTAATGATTTTTGGTGCCAAAAACATGACCAAATTGAATTTTTAGATCAATAGTGCAAGTGCTGAAAATAACACGAACTAGGTAAAAAATTACCTTCTGTATCGATACAAAGAGCTTTGTATCCATGCATAAAGCAACTTTTACCTTTTAGTATCAATAAATAAGCTCTATATCGATGCAAAAAGCAAAAATTCTTCACAGTCTCGAGACTTCATGGCTTGTTTCGATACCTAGAGCAAAAATTTCCTTCTAGTCTCAAGACCATATGGCTTGGATCAATACCACCAAGGCTGTATCGATACTCCCACTTGTGTTACTATACATTTGGCCAAAAATCATGATTTTAGCTATAACATAAGCTTCTTTGATACAAACACCCTTAGTATCGATACACCACCTTAAGTATTGATACTATGCCCCTCTGTATTGATACAAATAACAAGATTTTAAAATTTTGATGATATGGAACCTTTTATCGATACTTAATGGCCATGTATCAAAACTTACATGCAAAAATATAGATTTTTCATACCTTTGACTCTCCAAACACCTCATCTTGGCTAGAAATAATGGGAAACTAATCCGTGCTCCTTTGAGTGACTCTGATGATGCCTTGAATGACCAAAACACGATGATGTATTGATACATTAATGAATAACATCTTTTTACATTTTTTTAATGTTGTCTCTTGGCATTTTAAACTTTCTAAAAAAATTTTCGCTTAGTGTTGTGCCACCTACATTGCCTGATAACATAGCACCTAACAGTTGTCACTAATTTTTATTTTTATTATTTTATTTTATTACCTTCTAATTAAGTCCTGAGATTGAACAAAATTTGGCTCGAAAAGAGAAATGGGTGCATTTTGTCTAAAAGTCTCCGATTAGGCATGGTTTATTCGAAAAGGGCTTGGACAAAATGGGTGTTTATAGCTGCTTTTCTTTAGTTATTGCTAAGTATTAGGAATAGGGCAAAGACAAATAGGCACCATTTTGTCTGGCATGCAAATGATGCTTCTTAAGTGCTTAAAAAAATAAAATTCAATTAATGTTTTGCTATGATAGGTATGATATATTAGCGATAATTTTGATAAAAGGCTAAATGAGCTTTTGCAGGGTTTAACCATTTTGGGCTTTGGGTTTCCTAAGGTTTGACCTCCTAGATAGGCATGATATGGTTTTTGACTTGATAGGTGCCCAGCTTTTTATGGACAAACTCGACTGGTGCTCAGCTATTTATGGATAGACTCGATCGGTGACCAATTCTTTGTGGATAAACTTGATTAGTGTCCAGCTGTTTGTCAATAGACTTAATTGGTGCCCAACTTTTTATGGATAGACTTGACTAGTAATTAGCTTTTTGCGGATAGACTTGACTGGTGCCCAGTTTATTCTGGATAGACTCAACATTGGCCAACTTCACTAGGCAAAATATCTATGTTGGGCTTCGACTCTCGACATGGGCTAATTTTGATGGGTTTACCACATGGCCAGCTAATATTGGGATTGACTCTCAGTATGGGCTAACTTCACTGGTCTTACTACATGGCTAGCTACATTAGGCTTGACTCTCAATATGGGCCAACTTAATTAGGCTTACCACATGGCCAGCTACATTGGGCTTGACTTTTGGTATGGGCCAACTTGACTGGGCATACCACATGGCTAGCTACATTGGGCTTGACTCTTGGTATGGGCTAACTTCACTAGTCGTAACACATGGCTAGCTATGTTGGGCTTGACTCTATAAGGGTGAAACTCTATTTTTAATGACTAAAAAATAAAGGTCCTTATGAGAGGCTCTGCAGGCATCTTCGAGAGAGGCTTGAACACTATCTTGATTAAAACATCTTCAAGAAAGGCTTTCAGAGATATCCTTGAGAGAGGCTCTGAAGTGTTTGATAAAACATCATTAATAGAGGCTTTGGATGTTTGATAAAATATACTAAAGAGAAGCTAAGAAATTTTTTAATGAAATGTCTTTAAAAGAGGCTTTAAAGGTTTTTGAAACATCCCCAAGAAGGGCTTTGAGTTTGTTTTTTGATGAAAATGTCTTGGAGAGAGGCTTTAGAGCTTTTTGGAATATCCTTAAGAGAGGCTTTAGAAGCTTTGATGAAATGTCCTCAAGAGAGGCTTTGGAAGTTTTATAATGAAAATGTCTTCTAGAAAGGCTTTAAGAGGTTTTTGGTTAAGAGAGGCTCTAGAAGCTTTGATGAAATGTCTTAAAGAGAGGCTTTGGAGGTTTTCTTTTTCTTTTTATGCAAACATCCTTGAAAGAGGCTTTGGAGGTTTTTGGAGATATCTTTAAGAAAGACTTCAAAAATTTTTGATGAAACATCCTTGGGAAAAGCTTTGGAAGTTTTATTGAAATATCCTTAAGAGAGGCTTTGGAAGTTTTAATGAGATGTCCTGAAGGGAGGCTCTGAAAGTTTCTAAAATATCCTCAAGAGAGGCTCTAAAAGTTTTTATGAAATATCCTTAAGAAAGGCTTTAGGAGTGCTCAAAATATCCTTAAGCGAGGCTTTTAAAGTCTTTAAAATATCATCAAAAGAGCCTTTGAAAGTTTTTAATGAAACTGTAAACGAATCCATGCTCCCAGTGAAGTCCAGCCTCATGCAGTAATAGCATTTAAAATTAACAAAATAGCATAAATACGTAGTGGAAATAATAAACATGAAAATAGCCAAACTCCCTACGAATCTTTAAGAGGGAATTAACGTTCAGAAAACATAAAATCAAATTTAATAAAATTATATCACAAATATACAAAGAGATTACCTAATTTTTATGTATCATAATCTAGAGTTAAATCCAATTCGAGAAAGCCTGAAGGTGGGTAGCTTGGTGTCTGACTAGATCTATGGGGTCATGAGTAACACATTTATGTTGCTCCAACAGTAATCCATATGGACAATAATGGGAGCTTTCTCAAGGATCAGGGGTTCTTTGGTGCTAGCCAAAAGACCTAAAAAGTTTCAACCAAAAGATGATCATGGATTACTTCTTCCTTCACATGATTCAAAAACACTTTTGGGATTATGAATAGGCCAAATGAAGGGAAGAATAGTATCATAGGGAGGTTTGATGGTGCCGACAAGGTGGATTTCACTCTTCTTGGCTTGCAGCTACTGAGAGAATTTTTTAGAAAAATCTTTTTCTTTTCATTTTTCATAAAAGCTAATCACTTCATAAGTGTTTTCGGCTATTCCTCTAGTTAGCCATCCTTCTTACTTGCCTTTGCCGAATTGTTCAAGCAACTTTCTAAGAGACTTGTAATCAAAATTAAACACATTGTTTAGGTGAAACTTTTTCACCTTAAGCAAGTTAATTTTGATTCTAACTCCTCCACACCATGGTGGTTGAACCAAGCACATAAAATCGGCTTAAGGGAACTTCTTAAATTAAGTTTATTTAGCTTGATGCACCTTAGTTTATTCAGCTAAATTAAGTTTCTTTAGAGATTTAATCTAAATTAGTCTACTTTATTCATCAAATAAGTAATTTAGCTTGTCTTATTTAATTATCACATAATTAAATTAACACAAATAAAATAGAAATCTATTTAGCAAATTTAAAAAATCCTTTTATGAATTTTAATCTAAATAAAACTCATAAATCAAAATTAAAATAATTTTGATGAATAATAATCTTATTAATATTAATTTTTTAAATAATTAACATTTTAATTAGATTATCAAGGAATTTCGGTTAGGATAAATTTCCATCATATAATGTCTTAATTTAGACATTATCCCTCTAGACAGAGTATGTCTCAATTTAGACATTATCCATCTATACATGGAATGTCTTAATTTAGACATTATCCAGATAAGACAATCTTATCTACTATGTCTTGAAAAAGACAACAAAATCTTAGATTTCACAAAATCTAAATTTTTGCCTTAAATTAATTCTTAATTAAACTTTTCAATAAAATGCTCCGTTTAATCATCTTTTATTTAATTAAGTCAAACTTAATTAAATCCCAATTTTAATTTGACAATATCATCCTATTGTTTGTGACTCATTAGGTTCCCAACATGTTGATAATGAACACAAATAATCTGATTAATTACGTTAATAGATCAAGAGTGGGATCTAGCAACCCATCATAACCACCCAAATTTTAAGAGTTGATGTGATCTCATCGAAACCTTTTAGTAACTAGCTTATTAGTGTAATACAATCCATTCATCGTATATCCTAGAATGAGCATAAGCATAGTACAGTTTTTACTCATGCTTCAATCTATGTTCGATCTTGCAACTTAAAGTTAACGGTCATGAATCTACGAGGACTAATTCCTCATGATTCACTTTACTTTGGCCAGAGACTTTAATCTAATTAACCATAGTCAACATCATTCAAGATATGTCTCTAATGTCATTCAGAGTGGTGAATTTTTCTAGATAACTCATCTATCTACCATATAGATCATGCCATAACTGAGGTACCCTACCTTAAGTATCCATCTATTGTGGACCTGTTTTAGGCAAATCTAAGTATAACACTCGTTGTATGAGATGACCTGGTATCATAAGTCTGAGGACTACTTACATTATTAGCACATGAGAACATATTCCATAAACATTTGAGTGAGTAATACTAAATGGAGTTTTCATATAGGCCATGTTCAATGAACTTATTTTGACAAAAGAAGCACTTATATGCTATCCCCAAGTATCCCATATACTTTAACTCATGAGACCAGTTGCATGCATCATGTGTATAGAAGCTTAACATATGCTAGTCTTTGTGTATTTTGAATGCCCCTGTCTTGAATATGATGACTATGAATAGTTTTAGAAACACGGCTTTGATGCATAAGTATCTTAAAATTGTAACTCTTTACAATTCCTTTGCAAGGACATTATATTTCAAAGGTTTCATCCACTTAATGTTTGCATGATAGCCAATCACACCATAGCATGAAGGAAAACCTTTACCACTATACAATAGCAACATGTATATAATTAATTAATTGTGTATCCCATATCCCAATCCAATTGGTTGAAAGGCACACACCAAAAAGAAACATCCTTATGAGAAGCTTTAAGAATTTTTTGATGAAATGTCCTCAAGAGAGGCTTTGGAAGAAATGTCCTTAACAGAGGCTTTGGATGAAATGTCCTCAAGAGAGGCTTTGAAAATTTTTGATGAAACATCCTCAAGAAAGGCTTTTAAGGTTTTTGAAATATCCTTTAGAGATGCTTTGGATGGAATGTCCTCAAGAAAAGCTTAGAAAAATTTTGAAATATCCTCAAAAGAGGCTTTGAATGTTTTCTTTTCGAAGAGATGTCCTCAAGAGAGGCTTTGAAAAATTTTTGGCCTATATTCTTGAGAGAGGAAATATGATGTATACCATAAATGTCATGCCTAGGCATAAATGCCATATTATGTGGTGTCATGAGTAGGTTGATAGTGATGCTTACACTTTTTACCAAGATGCCTATACGCATGAGATGATGCTTATGCACATAAGGCAAAATGGCGAATGCTCATTAATACGAATGTGCAAAAATGTGAATGCATGTAGGTGCGAGCAGATATGAATGGAAATACACATGAATGCTAATGCTCGTGGATAAGAAGGCATATGAGTGTTGATGCTGGTGGATATGAATGCTAGTGAGTGCAAATGGATATAATTGGGAATGCAAATAGGTAGGAATGCCTATGAGTGAGAGTGCATGTGAGTGCAAATATAGGTGAGCAATCTTGAACACAAGTTTGTTTGAGCATGAGTACATCTACTTGTGAGTATGAGTGGATAAGATGGAGAATACACGGTAGTGCATATGAATGAATGCAAATGCATATGAGTGCAAATATGGTGAATGAGAGTGCATGTTAGTATGATTGTAGGTGAGTGAAAATGCATGTGAGTGCCATTGCTCATGACCATAGATGCCTATAAAGGCAAAGGCCTGTGAGCATGAATGCATAAAGCTACAAGTTTATGCATATGATATGGATCCTACGAGTGTAAAAACTAAGACTAGCAATTAACCAAATGCATGGAAAGTAATGCAAATACTAGAGTCAGTGATAATGCAGCTAAGCTTGAAGTGAAGTGTATGTTGATGAATAATGCTCAAATGCTTATTCAAATGTTATGTATTTTCATGAATTATGACATGTATACTCATGGAATGTATAGGGGTTGAAATTATGGTTAGCTTTCTTCTTTTGAATCGAGCTTAACATTTCTTGATGGTTTTTTCTCTTTAAGTTGAAAGGCATTCTAATCCCAACTTTACCCTATGGTTAGAAAAGCCTTTGTCTTTTCTTTTTGCTTAGAGTGTTCATTTGATGAAAACTTCTAAGTTAGCATGATATTCAAGTCTCTTGAAGACTGATGATCTTTTGTTAGAAAATTTCTTCAATAGCAGCTAGCTTTTTTGGTTTAGAATGAAAGGCCTGAAGAAGGCTCTAATTAGTTCAAGAATGTTTCAACATAGATGAAATAAATTTTTTGTTCTTCTAGGCTCATGAATGGACCAGTCCTTACAGAACATGAATTTGTTGAAAACCAAATTTGATATTCTTTTAAGCTTCATATCATCGATATTTTGACTGGCACCAAAATTGTCATGACGAGCTTAGTCTTATAAGGTTGATTTGGAAAGATGAAATGTAGTCCTAAGAGTTAATCCCTTTAAAGATGATTCTTTGGAAATGTTCATGAATTTATGGGTGTCCTTAGATTTCTTTGGAATAATGGTTTCCTTGTCATGACCTTGGTAATCTTATGACTTGCACTAAAGATTCTTCGCTTTGCTTTAGATTGCCCATTTTTGGATTTTCACCCTAGAGCTTCAATCCTGCCATTTTTTTATTTCTTTTTGCAATTGATTGACTTATCATACTATTGAAAAGGCTTAAAATTTATTAAAAGAACAGTTTCCCAAAGAATGGGTTCATTCATTTATATGGCTATGCTTGATCGAAATGGATTTTTTGAGGATTGTGATATAGGCCATGGTTTATGGTTCTATAAGAGTATATAAGCCCAAGTTTAATGTTTTGATTGCATAAAGCATCATTTTTTTTTGTGAGGGCATCCATCTCTTTCACTTTTGGGATGTCCTTGTTTCCTGATGTTTCATTCCCTTTTTCTTGATTTTGCTTTTGCTTTTTGTTTTTTTGCTTTTATTTTTCTTTTTCTTTTTTTAAATTTTTTGCTTTGCCTTTTGCTTTTTTCTTTTTTCTGGAGGGAATCTTGGATTTTGAAAACTTGGCCCATTTCGTACTTGCCCTTTGATGTTGGGTAACTTGACAATTTTAGTGGGATATTTGTCCTATTTTCCTTAAAAAGCTTTTCATGCCCCCCAATGTGCAAGTGATCCTTGATTGAAGTTTCTTTTGAAAGAAAAAAATTATTAGGCTCAAAGGGGTAGTAAGGGAAGTTTTCTAACTTGTGAAAGGATGATGAAAGATGGCCATTTTTTTTTATCTCAAACACAACTATGTGAATTGAAGAGTCATTCATTGAAGAAAGTTGTTTTGGAAAAATTTTAAACATCTTAATCACAAGGTGTCATGGTTTTCATTTTCCTTCTTTTTTTTTAAAAAATGCCTTAATTCTCTTTTTCACTCTACATGCTTGGGCATACCCCATTTCAGTTCGCCATTTATGGGAAGTCACGTAATGCCGAAGTTTAGGCTGTAGAGAGTATTCCATGTTTGATCCTTGGGTGTTGCATTGACAAGGAATTTGGTTCCAAGCTATTAAAATAACAAGGGAGAATTAGGGATAAGGGACCATTGCATATCCAAAGATATGCCTTAAGAAAAGCTTTTGGGAAATGGATAAAAAAGGGATATGGTCCATAGGGTTTTGCTGTAGAGAATATTCCATGTTTGATCCTTGGGTGTTTACATTGACAAGGAATTTGGTTCCAAGATATTAAAATAACAAGGGAGAATTAGGGATAAGTGACCATTGCATATCCAAAGTTATGCCTTGAGAAAAGCTTTTGGGAAATGGATAGAAAGGGATATGGTCCATAGGGTTTTGCTATAGAGAGTATTGCATGTTTAATCCTTGGGTGTTTGCATTGACAAGAAATTTGGTTCTAAGATATTAAAATAACAATGGAGAATTAGGGGTAAGGGACCATTGCATATCCAAAGATATGCCTTGAGAAAAGCTTTTGGGAAACGGATAGAAAGGGATATGGTCCATAGGGTTTTGCTAGGGACACAGGGCAGTTATGTAACGTTGCCCCAAGATGTAGTTTGAAAAGATTTCAAGGTATGGCTTGGTAGCTTAAGTTTTAGTTTGTTGAAAAAAGTGGATGTTTCTATCACAATCTTGGTACATGTCAAATTACCACTGTTAGGGTTCTTAAAAGATGTCACATTTGCATGATTTTCAATAGGATCCTTATCGCTCTTAGTCTAAGTCGAAACTTTGTCGGTTCGGTTATTCTAGTATGGCATGGTGGATGTGGTTTAAGACTGATTACTTGAAGTTTTATGTCTTTTAATTAGTCAATTTTATGCTTGGAAAAGCTTGAAAGAAAGATGAAGAATGCAAGCAATCATTATATTCTTGAGACTTTCTAATATTATGCTTTGATTCAAAGTTCAGAACGTGTTAATTTCATAAAAATAACAATTCAAAGACAAAAGCCTTTCACATGAAGCTTGGTAAACTAGAATGCCCCTATTGCATGTTCTTGTCATGAGTGGATGCATGTACACATATATTTAAGTGAGTGCAATGAGGATGTTAAGGTAAGGTATGAAAAGGTGTTGTAAGCATGAAAATGTTGTCATGGAGATTTTACCTTTAAGATTGCAAACAATATTAGGAGTGCTGCATGGAATGCATGAAATACACCATCATTGCATCCCTGGTGTACCTACCATGGTGGCATGCTCTAGAGGGAGGGAATCGATACAAATGGATGAATTATGCCCCAAGCTTTATCAAGGAAACATGACACCAATAGGGTTATGAGCATCATGATGTTCATTCACTATTGCTCTCATACCAATTATTTTTACACATTTGATGCAAGAAATGATGCATGCAACATGAATATGAGAAACAGTCAGGCAACAGTGGGTTAAAGGATGTTGGTAAGAAGAAAATAAGAAAAGCAACAAAAATAAATCATAGAAATTACCTCCATAATAGGCATTATGATGCCTTGGGGTGGCTTTTGAGGATTGAAAAGAAAATTGCTCTTCTTTCATGGTGTAAATTGACACAGACAAATAATGACATGTTCAAGTTGAAATCTCACAATGATGTGGCATTTTTTAGGTTGAAACTAGCAATCCATGTGATAGTATTTGTATGTCATTACGTAAGGGCTATCGGTCCTAGGCCATCAATTAGATAGCATGATAGCTTAACCAGGTTAAATTTCATTTCTTTGAAGGCAATATTAGGCCTTAAGCAAAATTTTAAAATGACAGCCTTCGCATGCCATCACTTATAGGAATACAATGATCGTTAGCCATTAATTAGATGATAGAATGGCTCATTTGGCTTAAGTTTGCCCTCTACAAGGTGAACCAAAACCCCTCGAGCGACATTAACCAATTAGGCAATAACATACATCTATTTCCACTTATTGGTGGGCATGCATTAAACTACTTATCGGACAACATAACGACTTGAATGGGTCAACTTTATTCATTTAAGGGTGATGTTAGGGCTTTAAGAAGATTATGGGTGACAACAGTCGCGTCTTTCACCTAAATGAATAAAAAGCATTAGCTATCCATCAGACAGCATAAAAACATGCCCTAGTGACCTACAAAGAGGTAAAAATGAAAATCTAGGCAACAATGTACATTCATCATCGCCTACATAAAATAACAATATAAAGGAGTAAATGGTAAAACATGTTTCCTCGACTGTCTTATTCTTCGGGTTTTTCTAGCACCTTGGTACTGCTTGACATGGTGTGGCTCATAGGGCTTACTGCATGAGGTTTGAGTTAATGCCTAAATTTGTATCTGAATCGCTCCTACGTCTAGTAAGGATAGCTGAGTCACCCTAATCTTAAGCCCATTGTAGGCTTATAGAATAGGTTAGATTCAGTGGATGTATTTCCCTATGCAAATGCAAAGTATTACTCATGAGAGAAATAAGCAATTTACACCTTAAAAGTTTTTGCCATGCTTGTGCGGAGGGTTATTCACAAAGGTGGATCACTCATTTTCTCCTGATATTTAGGACACTACTCTCACCATAGAGTTTGAGGAGAATGTAATACGAATACAAGTGCATAGAATATATTGGGGAAACTATCAAACCATTTTATTTACCCTTTATTACCAAACTTATCAAGTTGATGTTTCTTCGAGAATAAGATAGCCCATGGTAATCGTAAGACAAAAATATGATAAGTAAAAGATTGGTAGACAAAAATGGAAGGGAATAGTAGCTAAATAATGACTGGAACTGAAAACACTAAGAACTAAGTAATACACGGCTAGTCATACTCTATCTCTCTAAATTATCCCTAGCGGAGTTGCCAAGCTGTTCTGACATGCCTCTGGCATAACACCTAAATCACTCGAATGGTAATGTAAGCAACTTAAAAGGAATTGCCTTTGGGTTATCCTTTGATTGGGATTTGGATTAGGCATGATGATATGTTAGCAAGGGGAATGACCATCGGACGAATCACTCATCCAACTAGTCTTAGGTGGCCACCATGAAATAGCCAAAAACTTGGAGTTGCCATTGATCATTTAGGCTAGGCATGATTGGATGCCTATTGAAAATGATATTCTGATTTACAAAAGTTTTGACTTCTCATTTCACGATCTATCAGGTCTAAAGATTCGTTAGTTGGGTTTAGGAGGTAGTTATACGTAGGGAAGAATTAGCACCCCCATAATGCCTGAAATCGGTACCTGCTAACCATCTTATATTGGTTTTAGTTTCTTTGGTTTTAACTTATCATTATTTTGATATAATCCCATTTTAATGCATGAATTTTGTATGAAAACTGTAAATCTAGGTTTTTAAAAAAATTGTCACATAGCACCTCAGAGATATGGGGAACATAAAAACTTCTGATGAAAATGATCTCCAAATTTAATTTTGAAAATCAAATATTCTATGTCAAGCATTGAAGAGATATTAATACAAAACATTGCCTTATAATTTTTAAAAACAATTTGGAAATATGAATGCATAATGGACACCATAAAAACAAACGTGTCAGTAAGACAAAAAAGAATATAGCAATGTTGCATGAAAAATAAACACACAAAAACATAAAAAGAGGGGCGGTCAAAATGTATCTCGTAATTATCTTTGATTATTGAGGAATAATCGAGATGACAATTTTGATATGCATATGAACTCGATGGTTGCTTGAAGTATGAAAAAAAAGTCTTGATTTAAAGGCCTAGGGAAGTTTAAGAGGGAGAAAATTCAGATTTTTGTGTTAAAATTAGGGTCGGAGTATCCCTTCAGAAGATGGGGTCGGAGTATTTCTAGTGGTGAAAATTTTAGTGATTTTTGAAATTTGAATGAAGTTTGCAAAAGCGAGGTTAAATGATCTCTTTCAGAGGATAAGGTTAAATCATCCCTAATGATGAAAATTTTAGGAACTTTCTTTAAAAAGAAGGAACATTTTTTGTGAAATAGGTATTTTAAAAATAAAACAGGTAATTCAAATAATAGATAGAATTAATTTTTTTTGTTTAGGCTTGATCTGAGCCTTCTAGACCTGTATTATGGTACTTGATTATATGGGGAGTTAATTGGATACTTTTTGAGCCATTCGAATGTCTCAAAAAATGGTTTAGGAAAATTAGTCCAATTTTTCTTAAGTTTAGAAACAAGGAACAACATCACGCTGTTGCTCTTTTCAAATTTATCCCAGGTTCATGTGAAGCCTTCAAAGGGTAAATAACTACTATTGGAAAAGTAAATCAATAAGGATTAATATAAAATATCCCAAAAGTCCCAAAAAATCATCATTGGAAAAGTAACTGGATAAGGATTAATATAAAATATCCCAAAAGTCCCAAAAAGTCACTTAATTTTTGAAATTAAATTTGCTTTTGCACTAGCAGCATATGTAAGGGAAAATGTGTAACAAACTCTAAAAAATCACTGCAGACTTGTTAAATCACAAGCGAACCTTTTGAAAATGGAATTTCATGATGTTTTTGGAAAAAATGTTCTAAATATCCAAAAAAAAAAATAATCTGGTAGGCCAAAATGGCCTAAATAGAATGTTAATCACTAATTTTAGGGGTTTTAGATGGCAAAGGTTCAAAAAAATATTAGGAAAGGTTCAAAAAATCAAAACTCCCTCATTTGAAATGATCCAAGGGCAAACAAGACACCATTCGAAAGGTAATTCGATGCCCTTTAAGGGAAAAATATCAAGCAAGTTAAAAAAATTGTTTATGGCTTGAACATGATTTTTCAATTTTTGATTATACTGCTGCTAAGGCAAAATAAGGGATTTTTTAGGTTTCGGGTTTTCTAGGACAAGGTTTTGTTATAGACATCTGAATGTCTATAACATGAGGGTCATTAACAGTGGCTTTATAAGCTCATTTGCATAATCCTGTAATAGTTTATGACAATAGAACAACCCATTAACCAAGTCATTAGCAAGGGGTATTAGATCTCACAATCAAGGCATAAATATTTTAAAATAAGTAAAAAAAATATTTTGAAAATGAGAATCTTTAACCTAATTTAACCATGAATTCAGACATAAAAAGCTTGATTTTTCCCCAAGATTGGAGGAGCAATTAACGAAAACATTAAATCCATGTTAATCTCTACTTCTTAGAGGTAACATAGAATTAACTTAAGGGTTTTCAAGAAAACATATTTTTTTTTCAATAGACAAACACCACATATAAAGATGACATTTGTGATAAATATGTGCTGGAGCAACAACAAGACAACATTTTTATCACATAAAACATACTAAAATAATGGAAGAAAACACAAAAAACATGTATGAATATTTGAGAGGATGCTATGACAATATCAAAAATGGTATGAACATGTGAGAAACTATTTCCATGGCATGAAACAAATGATAGGAATTTTCTACAGCATCGATGTCATGATTTTTATGCCATTAAGCCCACATAAGACTTTATTAAGCTCAATAAAACACCAAAACATCTTGAAATAACAATGCATCATCAAGTATTATGCATGAATGATGGTGGAGAATGCCAATAATTAATGAAAAAAGTGGATATTGTAAGATAAACAAAGAAAGAATATTGATTTTTGAAGCACTCAAGCAACATCAAGGTGTCATAAACTTATCAAAAGAAGATTAAAAATTCACGTTTTCCTATGAAGGTCATGGTTTCATGAGGATTGATTAGCTAAGATGGCATGAGATATATTGGTATGCAAAGAAGTAAAAAGAAGGTGTAGAAAATATACTAATAAAGCTTGCAAAATCTTTTTTTCCTTATTAATGCAAAGCTATAATTTTTATGTTCTTATGGTTTTTCTATGTTTCTAGTTTTTGGCTCGCTTTTCTTTCCTTTACATGCTATAGATGAGCAAAGAATAGCCAAAATGAGCTTTAAAGTGATACTATGGATGTGGAAGAGTTTGGTAATGAAAAGAGCTAGAAAATGAGGGTTTTGGAGGGCTACTGAAGGAGCTACGAAAATAGAGATTTTTATTAGAAAATGTGGTACGTGTTTGTTTAAAGGTCCCCTTGTTAAGCTACAGTTGGCTCTTTTATATGGAAATGCTCAACCAAAGATTGGGAAGCCAAAAATAAGAGTATTATAGGGTTTTTCTCACGTGCAATGCAATAGCCTTAAGTACTATGCTTAGCTGGCTGAATTTTCATCAGTTCTGGTAGCGAAAATGGTAGAGTAGAGAGGCTAAGGGAGTGTATAGATGGAGAAAAGCCAAGCATGCCTTTTAACAAACTTATTTTCCATGAAAATGTCCTATTTTCAAGTCACTTTGGCCTAAAAAGTTTGTTAAACCCAATCAAAGTCCAATACTGATGCTCGGTATAAATTTTGATGATTTTTGTTGCAAAAAACATGGCCAAACTAGATTTTTAGATCAAAGGTGTGAGGATGAAAATGGCATGAACTAGGCAAAAAAATTACCTTCTGCATCAGTATAAAGTGTTTTGTATTGACACATAAAACAAAATTTGACTTCGAGTATCGATACACTAAGCTCTGTATCTATGTAGAGAGCAAAAATTCCTTCTAGTTTTGAGACCACTGGTCTGTATCAATACATGAGCAAAAATTTCTTCCAGTCTCAAAACCACATGGCTTGTTCCGATACCACCAAGGTTGTATTGATACTTCTACCTATGTATGGATATATATTGGCCAAAAATCAGGACTTAAGTTATGACATAAACTTGTTCGATATAAACATCCTTAGCATTGATACATCACCTTAAGTATCGATACTATGCCCTTTCGTATCGATATAAATAGCAAGATTTTGTAATTTTGATGATATGGAACCTTGTATCAATACCTAGTGGCCATGTATTGATACTTACATGCATAAATGTGAATTTTTTAGACCTTTGACTCTACGAAAACCTCACCTTGGTCAAAAAATGATGAAGAACTAATCCTTGTTTCTTCGATTGACTTTGATGATGCCTCAAATGACCAAAACACGATGATGTATTAATACATTAATGAGTAACATCTTTTTTCATTTTTTTTAATACGGTCACTAGGTATTTCAAACCTTAAAAAAGATTTTGCCTACCGCTATGTCACCTATAACGCCTGGCGCATGGCATCTAGCAATCATCCCTATTTTTTATTTTTATTATTTTATTTTGTTACCTTCTAATTAAATCCTAAGATGCCAGAAATTGGCCTATAAAGAGAAATGGGTATATTTCATCTAAAAGTCTCTGATTGGGCACAATTTGCTACCTGGACAAAATGGGATGTCTATAATGATACCGTTGAAGCAGTATCTTCAGCTGTGATAAACTGTAACAACTAAGTTTCGAGGAGGTGTGAGCAATGACTCCTATCAAGGATAACAATGGAGTGGTGCTTCTAAATTATTTGCTCGCCTTTTCTACTGATTGTTCATATTTAAGCTTTGATACCTACAAATTTGGCAAGAATATGACATTGTCATAGCCACAGGCATCTAGTTCCTTAACAAATGACTTGGAAGAGACCTTGACAACATCAAATGATCACCCATTCTAGTTTTGGCTTTCTTCTTCATGGTAGTTCATGATATTAGAATGCTTTTCTTTTTAGGGGCTTAGTATACCATAATGAAGAGTAGCTTGAATTTGATTTTGATATTCATAGAGCAACAATAAATTCTAGGTACCATAATCCACCTAAATTTTCATAGGCAAAGCTTAGAAAAATGTATATTCCTAATGTAGTAACCCTTAAGAATGATTGGGTAAAGAATATCCAACAATCAAGTTCTACTTTATTTTTTTATTAAACCAAATAAATGCTAGGAATCTTTCTCCTTTGCATACTAAGGTGGTAAATAGTTTTTCCTCTTTTGTTGCACTTATGATATTAGGATAATTCTTTGTCTTATTTGCTGCTATGATATTTCTAAGATTAAATAAAGAAAGAATGTGGAATTATTTCCTAAGGCATTCTATTATAGAAAATATCATTGCAATATTTCATAAAGATGTAAGTATTATAATTATTCTCTTGCATTAATATGTTTATAGGCTTTTATTATGTGTATGGATACTTAATTATTCTTGTTATCACCTACCTTACTTTAATTGATTAGCTAGCCAATGCTTAGCATGTCCCTTTTTATTTAATGCATAGTTCATTCTTACAATAGCTTTTCTTCCCATTGGTGTTTGTTTATGAAAGTATGGTGTTTGTACTTTCTTGTACAAACATTCCTTGATTTATTCTTTATTTTAGTTTCCCTTGAACTTCGCACTGATCTTGTGACTTTTGGTTGCTAGCAATCACACTCAAACTTTATACCTAGTGATTTAATGGTTGAAACTATTCAATCTATAAAAGCAAGAGATGTTGTTGCATTTCTTGCATCTTTGCCAATTTCATCAATATACAACAGTTTTGCATCCTCCATTAAGAACTCAAATGCATCCATGTCTGAGTTATGAAATCAAGAATGCATTCTCTTGGGCACCTTAAAAGGTTTTTGAGTTAGGTAAATTAGATATTTTCTTGTCAATTAATAATTGGTTGAATTAAAAGCCTCTTTTTTGACTAGGATGTTTTGGAGAACAACTTTTCTTGTGTGTAAAAAGGATAAAAAGCCTCTTTTTTGACTTGGATGTTTTGGAGAACAACTTTTCTTGTGTGTAAAAAGGTTTATCCTAGACTTGTTATGGTTTGTTGCTTTGTTGACTGAGCAGATGAAAGTTATTGGCTTTTTTATCTTATTATAGGTAAAGTATTAAATATGAGTTCTATGATTACTAGCCATGAAATTTTGGAATGTTCCCCCTTAGATTTTACTCTGTTAGGGTTAGTTTTTGAAATATGATAGGGGTTTATGTTACTTGAACTCGGATCTAAATGTCAAATATGGGTATATATTCTACATGGGTATATTTAGTTTTTTTTAATATTTGAAGGGTCCTTAGAGGGTCATATCTCTATATCCATGTCCAAATATATATTGGACATAGATGTTGGACATAGGTACTTTGCGATAACATAGGTAAAAATGAGTATAGACTTAAATCTTACCAATGAAAGATCTTTAGAGCACTTATAAACCATATGTTTCTTTTGCATGATTTTATTTGGTCGTTTGTAAATTGGCGTTAAGTTTCAGCTGATGAATTAATGGTTATCTTTTTGATTATTAGATAGCTAACATGTATTTAAATTATGTCAAAATATGTGGTGAATTTGGCATTATATTCCTATTAAACTAAGATTCAAGTGCCTTGAACTAGTTAAATGGACTTAAAGAAATTAAATTGTTTTTAATTGGTCTATTAATTCAGGTTTTAAATTCTGGACCCTTTTCTATATCAAACCCATTAAACTTGCCATTGGACTTATTCTTAAGGAGCATTTTTCAGCACATTTCTTATTCTATAGATTTGTTTTGAAAAAATAATCAAGCCCTTTATAAGAGTTCAATCCAATTTAATTTCTTCCTTAATATCAGCCTTACGAGAAAAGATACTCCCACTGGACTTAGTACTCAAAAGAAACTTAGTATTTCTAGCTTTAACAATTCTAGATAAATGTGAGAGATATTTAAAACTTGTACCCTTTTAAGTCAACTGCATAACTGCTTACTATTTTTAGATCCAGTTATCTTATGTTTAGGTTACAAACCTTCACTGTAATTGGATAACCCAAGTTTATAATATGTTAAGCTAGATTCTAACTATTCCATAATTCAAACAAGGTTTTAAAAACTGATTTAGTTGAAACTTTATCTAAGACATAAATAGCAATTTTATGCATTAATCCATAAACTTTGGGAAAACATATGATTTTTAAATATTACTATGTTGTCTTTAGCTCTTTTTCTGGACTTGTTAGTTTGCCTTTTCCTTAATGCAACTAATGTAAGTGTCAAAGTCAAGAGTTTCAAGAACTCTATAATTAATCGATCTTCTAAATTTCTATGTGGAGATATACAACAATCTTTATACCTTAACTCAATAGAGTTTTCATTCATAGCACATCTTTACTATTTGAAATCATAGGCATAGTTAACAAACTATTATCAGAATCAAGATCTAAGTAAATTATGACACAAGCCAATAAAAGCAGTTTATTTTGAACTTTCAACAATAGAGTTTCAAAATTCAAAATTGAATTTTTTTGAAGGAAATTTCTTAAAAAATGAAAGATAAATTTTTTTTTAGGTTTAAAACAAATCTTGATTTCAAAAAAAAAAAAAGATTCTGAAAGTCCTCTTTGAATTTTGGAGAAGAAGTTTCCCCCACTTTCTATTAGTTTTCTTGGATTTATGAAAACTTACATTGTTATAGAAATGCAATTCCTTGATCATAAGTTCAATCACAATGTATTATGAAAAACATCACCAAAAGAGATTCATACAAAATGAGTTTGCCTTTACTTTTAAACCTTTTATTATAGTATAAGTAATCTTTCCTTATATGTGTCTAAGTTAATGCAAAAATGAAGGATTTTATCCCATTTTTTATCAACATTTTCCTTCTTTACTTTTAGAACACATT
Organism: Adansonia grandidieri; assembly: GCA_038382065.1. Taxonomy (NCBI): domain Eukaryota; kingdom Viridiplantae; phylum Streptophyta; class Magnoliopsida; order Malvales; family Malvaceae; genus Adansonia; species Adansonia grandidieri. The sequence continues at coordinate 51,349 of JBBYHK010470616.1, read as the reverse complement.
TGCCTTACTTATCACCTTTTTACCTTGAATCACTAGGCAAATTAAATAGTTTCTCATTCTTTAATCTCATTTCCATTTAAACACATATAGCTAAAACTTTGTTGATAGACCATTTTCTTTATGTATGTTTTGCATGTTTATAATCATTAAGAAGAGAGTTAAGTATTACTCGAAATACTCAATCCTAAAGACTTAAGTTGAGCACCAATGTCTCTCAAATCCCCATAATGTGCTCAAGCATGACTCTCAGAACTATTACACTTTATTCCTAAAAGTTTCCTTATTAGGGTGGCAGCCAAAACCATATTCGATTTAATAAACTAGTTTTTAGTGGCTTTCTAACAATCCTTGACAATTTCATAATTTTGAGATAAAATCTCAAATTGATTTACCAATATAGGATGTCATGTACATCGTACTTAAATAGTTAGATTTCTCCCATTGTACATTTAAATCCATTTCCCTTTTGAATACTTTACTCTTTAAGGGCAAGTTGTCTTGGAAAGCTAAGTCAAGGTTCCTACACCCAAGATAACTTAATTTACTCCTTTCAATCAGAGTAATTTTTCACCAGAGGATATCATTAATTTTTAGCAATACCTATTAATAGTAGAAATTGCTACAAAATGCAAGGAATTAATGCTTTAGTTGAATAAATCACTTTATATTCAATAAGTTCAAACATTCCTATTAGTAGAGATATATCATGCATATGAATTTATAAAACTTCAATGATAAAACAATAACTTTAAAATGCTATAATTAAATAATCCATACCTATAAGTCTAAGAAAATTTAACTTTGATGCTATATTGTTTTATCCTTTAAACATTTTACAAAATTAATTATTTTCTTATGGGGCTAAATTACTAATTTCGTGGTTTAACTTTTTATGGGTGTCACTTTTCTTATGTATTTATTTAAAAAAAAAATTTTATTTTTAATAGCTATTATTTTATTTAAATCAATCAACTTAAGATGTTGTAGATACTCTTAAGCAAATGATTTAGAACCATAATAATATTTGTCACCACGTGCCTGACCTTTAAAGCTTCAAATGATCTGAAAGGCATCGTGTGCTCGACTTACAAATAAATGGTGGTTGGTTGTGGTCGAGCCTTTGAGCTATCCTTTGATTTGGATGTGGATTAGGCATGATAATATGAAGGGGGTAGGCACCGTCGAACAAGTCACTCATCCAACTAGTCTCAGATGGCTACCATGAAGTGACCATAAACTTGGAGTCATCATCGATCATTTTAGGCTAGGCAAGATCGGATGCATATTGAAAACAATATTAAGACTTACAAAACTTAAAACATTGATTTCGAGGTCTACGAAGTCCAGAGATTTGTTGGTAGGGCTTGAGAGTTGGTTATGCACAAGGAAGAATGAGCCTCCCCATGATGCCCGAAATCGATACCTACTAACTATGTCTCACTTTGATCTTGGCTAAATCAATTTCGTTTGGTCTCTATTTAGATATAATCCTCTTTAATGCAAGAAATTTTTGGAAATGTAAATCTGGGTTTTTTTATTGAGGAAAATTAGATCACCTATGTGCCTCAGAGATGTAAGGAACATAGGGATTTTTTTTTGTGATAGCGATGTCCAGATTGGATTTTAAAAATTGAATGTTTCGTATTAGGCACTGGAGAGATACCAAAACAAATCATTACTTTGTAAAATTTTATTGGAAAATGAATTTTAAATATTAATGCACAATAACACTACAAAAAGAAACAAGTTAGTAAGGTAAAAAAAGAGAAATATAATAATATCATAAACAAGCAATCATAAACAAAAGAACATAACAAAAGAAGGATGATCGAAATGTATCTCATAATCGCCTTCGATTATTGAAGAATAACCGGGATGACAATTTTAGAGACCAGTCTAGATTCAATGGTAATTTAAAGAACAAAGATGATTTTTATCAAAATAGTTTGAAGCATCCAGAAGAAAGAAAATTTTAAGTTTTTGAGGTAAAAGTGGGGTTGGAGTATCCCCTAAAATAGAGCTATGAAAATAGTTAAGATTAAAGTGAGAATTTGAATTTTTAATGAAAAAAATAGAGTTGGAGTATCCCCTTTGGGTAATGGGGTTGGAGTATCCCTAAGGTTAGAAAAACATTTAAGAACAAAGAGAAAAATTGAAATTTTTAATTAAAAATAGGTTTAGATTATCGCCAAAGTTAGGAAAAGATTTAAGAATAAAGAGAAATTTTTAATTTTTAATTAAAAATGAGGTTAAAGTATCCCCTTTGGAGTAATGGAGTTTGAGTGTCTCCACTAGCAAAAATTTAATATGAAATCCTATTTTTTTGTATTTTAATCTTAATCCGAGTCAAAAAAGGGCTAATCTTATCGGTGGAATCAACTGAATGCATTTTGAGACATTTGAATGTCTCGATAAAAGGAGATTTGGGAATTAAGTTGAAAACAAGGGACAACACCGTATCATCTCCATTCTTGAAATTTTTTAGGTGCATCCGTAGACATCAGAGGATAATTGAGGTACCATTAGAAAGATTAACTCGATAAGGTTTAACATAAAAATGTTCCAAAAATCCTAGAAGATCATTTTCTAGATGGAACTAATCTTCAAAATTAAGTCTATCTTGACACTGGCAGCATGTATAAGGAAAAGGGCATGATAGGTTTTGGAAAATTGTTCCAAGCCTATCCAAAATCGTTAGGTCATGAATAATACCTTTTCGGAAAGGGAGTTTTGTGAAATTTTTAGGAAAAATATTTGGAAATTTCATAAAAGTCAGCTGATGAGCCAAAGTAGCCCAAACAGAATGTTACATGCAAGTTCTAGGGGTTTCAGATAGCAAAGGTTTGAAAAATCATAACTCCCTTATTTGAGATGATCCGAGGGCAAATAAGACACTGTTGAAAGGCAATTTGATGCCTTTTAAGGGAAAAATAATAGAAAAATCAAAGGAAATATTTTGTGGTTCGAAAATGATTTTTCAAATTCGGACTATAGTGCTACCAAAGAAAAAACAAGGGGTTTATTTGATATTTTATTTTTTTCTTGAAGATAGACTTAGGTCTAGGACATTCGAACGTCTGTGAAAAAAAGTAACATGGGCTTCACAAGTTCATTCCACAATCTCGAAGTATTTTGGGATGATGAAACAACCCGTTGACCATGTCATTAAATGAAACATGAGACTCAAGATCAAGGTTTAATGCTAAAAAAGATTTCTCTTTTTTTTTTTTGAAAAATGAACTTATTTCACCATGAATCCAGGGCTGAGATGTTGATTTACCCCCAAGATTGGGAGACCACTTTAATGAAAGCATTATGTCGATGCTATTCTTCATCTATTAGAGGTAGCATGAACTTAACTTGAGGATTTTCTAGAAATTAGTTTTTAAGAAACAAGTATGCGTTTTAATGGAGATATCATGAGCAAAATACAACACATACTAAGATAAACATGGATTAGGCATGCAAACATACAAAAATGAAATTTTGACATGGAAATGGGTGACATAAATGCAAGAAGATGACAAATAGGGTGCATGGAGATGATGTAAACATGTTTCAAAAAAAGAATGGATGTTGGAGTTGTCAAGACAACATTTTTATTTCTTGAGACTCCTTAAAACACAAGAAAATATTTGAACATACCAAAGACATGTTAAGATGACCATTTAAATATGAAATAGATATGTTAATATGGAAAGAACAATACAAAAGATGCATAAACATAGGTTGTATGATGATGAAAATGAAGTATGGTGAGTTTATCTATCAAACAACATCAATCTGTCAAGAAGGTCATCAAGATCCTAGGACTACCATAACTAAGGCAACAAAGATGCATAAGAGTATTAAGAGGGTCATGGCAGCATGGAGGGCTCAATAAAATGAAATGGATAATCAAAATAAAAATTGTATGGAACAAGGTAAAAAATATACCAGCAAGAGGTTGAACTTTCTTCCCTGTTTTTTTAGCAGTAACTTTAAGCTTAGTCCTTTTCCCTCTTTTTGCTATTGTTTAGCAAGAAAATGGTGAAAGAAAGGAGCTTTCTGGTAATGTGGTTGCTGATAAGGTGTTTTGAGGATGAAAATATGTGAAAGGTTAAGTTTTTGAAAGTGTTCTGAGTGGTGGTTTTAGGGAGCTATGGGAATAGAGGTTTGGTTGAGAGTGAAAGGCAGTACAATAGTGTTTTTGGTGAGTTTTTAAAGTTAGAGTGGCTGAAGGATTTGTGAGGATGGATGAAAAGTTTTCTAAGATTGCTGGAGAGCTTTTTTGATAGCTGAAAGTCTTTGTTCTTTTTCTGAGATAGCTGGTAGAGTTTTTCACAGTTAAAAAGTCCTTCTTTTAATCTAATGCTCAGCCAATGCCTTTAGGAGACAAGGCAAGGGCATTTTTTATTTTTCTTTTTTGTACTAAGGGACATCTGTAGCTATCATGCTCAACTGACTCTTTTCTTATTGGTTCTACCATGCTGAGCAAAGAGGCAGAAAGACTGTGGTAGCCTATAACTGGAAATATGCCTGCCATACCCTCTTACACCCATATATCTTATGAAAATGACCTTTTTCATTGATTGTTTAAGCTTAAAAAATTTGTTCGAATCCATTAATGACCCCATAGTTGAGGTTTGCAATGATTTATGATAATTTTTTGGTGCAAAAACATTTAAATTAGGCTTTTGAAGGTTGAAAAGTGGCTCAAACTGGGCAAAAATACCTTAGTGTATCGATACAAAACTTGTTATATCAATACACAAGGTACTTTTTACCCCTGAGTATCGATACAATAAGCTATGTATCGATACTAAGAGCGAAAAATGTTTCTAGTCTTGAGACTTGAGGCCTGTATCGATACTCCATGGATTTGTATTGATACTCATGCTTTTGCATCAATACATTTTGCCAAAAATCACAACTTTAGCTACTGCCAAGGTCTGTATCTATAGAAACAAGGAAGGTATCAATACCACAACTTGGGTATCGATACCAAACCCTCTTATATCAGTCCTACATGTGAAAATTTAAGTTTTTTCGCATCGTAAAGGCCTCGTATCAATACTTGCGCCCTAATATAACTTGTACGTACTTGTGACTTCCTGATTTACCTCAACTTGGTCACAAACAATAGGAAATTGATTTGTGTATTCATTTGAATGACCTTGGTGACACCATGGAAAGTGGCCTTTGATGCCTCATTTTTATATTTTCTTTAATATGGCACATAAGCATTTTAAACCTTTCCTAAAAAATTTTTCGCTCGATGTCGTGTTACCTAATAGTGCCTAGCGACACGACACCCATCAGTCATCCCCTAGTTTTTATTTTTATTTTCTAATTTTATCATTTTCACCTAATCCTAGGATGCCAAAAACTATTCAGACAAAATAAGGTGTTACAGCTACCCCTATTTGGCTATTGCTAAGTATTAGGAACTGGGCAAAGACAAATAGACACCATTTTGTTCGGATGGAATGATAGATTTACATACCTGCAGAAAAGTAGGAAGCCATTTAGTATCACGTCAAAATATGTTAAATAACTTGTAGCAAAGGAGATTTTGATGAGTTTTGTAGGGTTTGACCCATCTACTAGGTTATTTTTGGGGTTTTTTTTTTCAAACAGATGCCATCAGCTTGTGTGGGCTTTGAGGTAGGTAAAGAAAGACATCTAGCTTTTCATGGACTAAGGTAAATAGGTGCCACCAGCTTGTCCAAGCTTTAAGGTAATCAAATGTCCTGCTCTTTGAAGACTGAGGTTAGTAAGTGCCACCAGCTTGTGTGGGCTCTAAGGTAAGGAAGCGTCCTACTCTTTGAGGACTGAGGTAGGTAGTTGCCACAAGTTTTTGTGGGCTTCCTGATTTACCTTAACTTGGTTACAAATAATGGGAAATTGATTCGTGTATTCATTTGAATGACCTTGGTGATACCATGAAAAGTGGCCTTTGATAACTCATTTTTATATTTTCTTTAATAGGGCCCATAGGCATTTCAAACTTTTCTTAAAAAAATTTTTCGCCTGGCCTCGTGTCGCATAATCGTGCTTGGTGAAATAGCACCGGCAATCGTCCCCTAGTTTTTACTTTTAATTTTTTGATTTTATCATTTTTCACCTAACTCTTAGGATGCCAAAAGCTAGTCCGAACAAAATGTGGTGTCTACAATATTTAATAGGTATACATTAGAATTAATTGTATGTCACAATAATTTCTTACTAATGACATTTTGCTTATGTAATTATTTTTCTAAAAAAACTTTATTTTAAATAGCTATCATTTTTATTTAAGCCAACCAGCTTAAGATGCAAACTTCATTTTAAATAACTACCATTTTTAATATAAACAATCAGCTTAAGATGTTGTGACTACTCTTAGACAAGTGATTTAGAACTTTAATAAAGACATTTTGAATATACGCAGAAATCTTTATGGCATATTAAGAATAATTGCAAGAGATGTAATATCAAATCATGCTAATTACGATGCTATAGCTAATAATTACATATTAATGTCATTCTTCATATGTAGTTATCTAAAAAAAACTTTATTTCAAATAACTACTAATTTGAACTAAATCAATCAATTTAAGATGCATGGCTAATCCTAAGTAGTTGATTTAGTTTTTCAATAATGACAAAGTATACGTAATACCATAAATAATTGCATACATGATTTAATAACTCCAAAAATATATACCAAGTAAATTTCATGGCACAAAATTTTATAGATGTCATTCATTGAACAAAGTTATTCTGAAGAAAAAATTTTTATTTTAAATAACTAACAACTCATCTAAATCATGTAACTTAAAATGATGTAGCTAATACCAAGTAAGTGATTTAGATTATTAATAATAACATTATTTTTTATGAAGAATTATATATTACAATGGAATATTAAATTGTTATGCTCTAGCATATTCCAAAATCATGGTATAATATATATGTATTCAATGACATGCATCCTTCAATCATATAAAATGTGCCCAAGATCATTGTAATATATAAATCATGGCATAATAATGCATATAGCTATAAAAACTGAAATTCTCAAATTAGTAAAATAAAATTTTTACTACACATATTCAATTATGCACTTAACTTTAAGATGAGAATATATAAATATTGACCACTTTATAGGGAGAGTACATATTGCTAATGAAGTCATAGCATGCCAAAATATATTACCATGAACAAAATATCATGCAAATATTTAAGCATAAAATATTTTAATCATTTAATAACTATTACATTAATAAATATTTAATGCAATTAAAACTTCCAAAAGCATGATTATATTAGGCACAAAACTATCAATTTGACAAAAGAAATACAATTATAAGATTTGGATGTGTCTCGAGAAAGGCTTGCTCCACCCAAATGTATATCTTATGGTTGACTAGTCTCCCCGAACTTCATCCTTACCATAATTAGTCATTGTGACCAAGATAGATTATTTCACGTGTTATGGCATTGATAAAAATTCTTTTTTCATGTGTTATGGTTGATTAGTCATTTTGCTAGTCTCTCCAAACTTCTGGTGTTATGGCATTGATAAAATTCTTTCTTTGATTACTCTAAGTGCAGGTTTTGTACATGTATAATGTTCATATTTTGATGCAATCATATTAGTTGCCTTTCATCTTCTTAAACAAATTTCAATACGTTGGTGAAGATGAAACAAGTGTTCATTATGGAGACATTGCTTCCATAGCTCCTCTGATTTCACATAATAAGATGACATCATTACAAAGTTGATTTTGCAATGTTCGTCACCAAAAAATTTCATTTTTTGCATAATATTAATTCAATAAAAAACCATTAAACGCATAATTAACACAGACCTTGAATTTCATGCTGATAATAGGCTTTTTTTTCCAATGCGTTAAAGAATACAAATACAAGAATATTTACTAATCAAAACTTTTAAAAAATCTTGTAACAACCTAAAACTTGATGAAATTAATCAAGAAATTTTTTAATTAAAATCTATGCAAAATCCATCTGTTAATCAAATACATGCATGGTAATTATAATTTTTTTTATGAAGCATGTTAGATGATATGAAGAACAAGGCTAGAAAGTCAAGTTTTGATTTCACATGTAAGATTTAATTTAAGAAGCGTACTTTTAGCCATTATTGACCAAGAATGTGACTTTGCTCCAAGAACATAAACATGAATATTCTGTATAAGCCTTCTAATTTGTTTTTATGATTGATAATTACTTTATAATGGTACACAGATAATTTACATAAACTAGACTTGGGACCTATATTAGATGACTAATTAGAGTTGCATCATATCATTAAAGAGTCAGTTTTCTAATTAGTAACTGAAGTAAAGTTTAATTATTTTTACTATCATAAAAAGAATATATAAGTTAACATACCATAAACTGATATTAGGATTTTTTTTAATTAATTGAGAAGAAAAATTCTTAATTTAAAGAAGTAAATATTATTAATTAAGAGAAAAATAAAGAGAATCAAATCAATAATTATAAAGTTCAAAAATGCAAGTTTAGCAAATTAAACATATTAATGTAGTATTAATTTTACAAAAAAGTTATAAAAAATAAAAATGTTGAAGCCAAATTAAAATTTTGCCTTTTGAAAAGTTTTAATTCATGGGAATCTATGAATTTAGGGGGGCAAATTAAAAATTTTCCATTTTACTTGGATAGGTTTTACTTCATTACTATAGGACTTTATGAATTTAGGGGGCGCATGGCCCCTAGCAACCCCTTTAAATTAACCCATTATACTAGGACAACTCTGTCTCATTTGCTATTATGATATTTCTGGGATTTTATGAAAAAACAATGTTGAATTATTTGCTAAGGCATGCTGTTATAGAAAATTTTATTAGCAACATATCATAAAACATTAGAGCTATTCTTTTTTTTGAATTAAAATGTTTATAAGCTTTAATTATGTGCATGGAATACCTAATAATTCTTGTCATCACCTACCTTACTTTAATTGGTTAGTTAGCTAATGCTAAGCATGCCATTCCCATTTAATGCGTAGTTCATTCTTATAATAGCTTTTTCTCCTTATTGGTGTTTGTTTATTAAAGTATGGTGTTCATACTTGCCTGTGCAAATTAGTTGATTTATTTTTAATTTCAATTTCTCTTGAACTTTGATCGATCTTGTGACTTTTGGTTGCTAGTAGTCATATTTGAACACTACACCTAGTGATTTAATGGCAACAACCATTTAGTCTATAAAAGTAAGAGATTCTGTCACATTTCTTGATTCTTGTTCAATTTCATCACGACATAGCATTTTTACATTCACCGTTAAGAACTAAACTGCATCCATGTTTGAACTATGAAATAAGAATATATTCTCTTGGGTACCTTAAAAAATTTTTGAGTTAGGTAAAATAATTTTAGTTATGACTATTTTCCTATCAATAATAATTGGTTAAATCAGAAGGCCTTTGTTTTGTTGGGAATCCATATTCCTAGTGAAATTTGGCCTCATGCAACAATAGCATTTGAAATTTAGTAAAACAATATTAAATAGGTAGTAGAAACATTAAACATAAAAGTAGTTAAGCTTTCCTGTAGATCTTTAAGAGAGGGAACTAATGTGCAGTAAATTAACACGGATTTCAAAAAATTAAATCACATATCTGATGAGAAGCTTATCAAGCTTTCGAATCTCATGATCTAGGGTTAAATCCAATTTGAAGGATTCCTGAAGAGGGGTGCCCATTGTGTCTAATTGAATCAACGAAGTCATAAGCAACGTACTTGTCTTGCCTCTAACGATAATCCACACGAATGATAATGGAAGCCTTCTCAAGGATTAGTAGTTCTCCGGTGCTAGCTAGATAACTCAATAAGTCTTAAGCAAAAGACTAATGCAATCTATTTCTTCCATCACTCAATTCGGGAATAATTTTGAGATAATTTTTGCTCTCAAAGATTGGAAAAGTAGCGCAAGAAGGAGGAAGAATAGGTGGTAGCAATGGTGGTTTTTCTTCCTTTTAGGGTGGCGACACTTAGAGAGAACTTAAAGAGAAACTATTTTGTTCTTTTCTGATCGAACTATAACAAGTGTTTTTCCCTCTCACATAATATTGGGTGTCTCCTACCCTATTTGCCTTAGCCAAATACAATCTCCTCTAAAGGGAGAGTTTTGATCAAACTACACGTACTTGTATAGGTGAAACATTTCACCTTAAGTAATTCAATTTGATCATACCACTCATCTATGGTGGCCAAACCTAACACTCAAAATGGGCACTGGTGAATTTGGCCAAGGCACTATGTATCTAGACATAATTCTAGCTTTGTGCACCATAGATTATCTAGTTAAGTAAGGTCTCTATTAATCTTTTTAATTTATCTCATAAATAAGCTAATTTATTTTATTTAATTATCATAAGATTAAATTAAGATAAATAAGTAGAAATCCATTTGAGCCAATTATCTATCCCATTTATGAATTTTTATCTAAATAAAATTCATAAAAAAAATTAAAATATTTTAATTTAATAATAATCTTATTAATATTAACTATTGAAATAAATAATATTTTGATAAGATTATCTATGGAAATTCGGATAGGACATTATCCACATTGTAATGTCTTAATTTAGACATTATCTATCTAGACATAATATGTCACAATTTAGACATTATCTAGATAAGATAATTTTATCTACTATTTCTTAAAAGGGCAACAAAATTTTAGATTTCAATTTTTGTCTTAAATTAATTTTTAATTGAAATTTTCCATTAAGTCTTCCATTTAATCATCTTTTATTTAATTAAGTCAAATTTATTTAAATCTTGATTTTAATTCAACAATATTATCCTATTGTGTATGACCTGTTAGGTTTCCTAACATGTTGGGAGTGAACATAATTAATCTCATTAATCAAGTTCATTGGTCAAAAGAAGGATCTACCAAACCACAATGACCACCCAAATGTTGTAGAGTAAATGTGACCTCATCAAACATTTTAGTAACTAGCTTATCAATGTAATACGATTTGTCGCGACGTGCCCCCATGCATGGTGACACACTACGACTTAAAAAATGAAAGGGAGAAAGAGCTCAACTTTGGATCATCCCTTGATTAGGATTTGAATTAGGCGTGATAAAGTGAAAGTTGAGAAGAAGACCGTTGAATGAATCACGCACCTAACTAGCCTTGGATGGCCATTACAAAATGCCCATGACTTGGTATTGCCACTGATAATTTTGGGCTAGGTATGATTGGGTACCTATTAAAACCAATAATTCTGAGTTGCAAAACTCAAAACACTGATTTTATGAATTTCATACACTAACATTTGTTTTAAAAGGGTTTAAGAATCGGTTACATGTAGGGAATGATTAGCATCCCCACTAAGCCTAAAATTGATATGATCTTGCCATAAATTATCGAAGTCATAGTTTTCCTTGGTTTTTCATGCGATCATTATTTATGTGTAATCCCCTTTTTATAAATGCAAAATTTTTAAATATTAAATTTGAATTTTTATGATAGAAGCATAATTAATATCTCTCTATACAACCTAGGAGGGAAGAGAAACATAGAGGATTTAGTAAAATGAGATCCGAATTGATCTAGAAGAAGATACTTTACGTCAAGCACTAAAGTGATACTGAAGTAGAACATTGCCTCAGGTTTATTGAAATTTGATTTTTTTGAAAGCATGAATACAAATCATCAGAAGAGAAACAAGTTAGTAAGACATAAAGAAATATAATAAAAGTTGCATTAAAGATGAATACACGATAACAAAAACAAAGGATGGTCAGGATGTATCTCGTAATTGACCTCGATTATTGAGGAATAACTGAATTGACAATTTTGAGATTATGTTTGGAATCGATGGCCGTTTTAGGCGCAAAAAGGTTGATAAAAAGTTCGAGGATACCCAGGAAAGAGAAAACTTAGATTTTTTATGTATTTTAAAAAAATGAGATTAAAGTATTCCCTTAAAGATAATAGGGTTGGAGAATCCCCTTGAAAAAAATGATTTTCGATGATTTTTGAAAATCAAAATTTTTTATATTTTTTTGAAAAAATAAGATTTTAGAATGGAAAATTAAAAATTTTAAATAGAAAAGTGAAATTAATTTTGAAAACATTCTTGGGTTTTGATTCGACCCTAAAAGGACTATGTCATGACTCATGATACCGTGGGAAAACTATTGAATATTTTCCAAGTCATTTGAATGACTAGAAAAGATGGTTTAGAAAAATTTAGATAAATTTTCTCAAGTTCAGTAAAAACAAAGGACAACATATCGCTATCCACTTTTTCAACTTTATTTTGGTTTGGTCTAATGGTTTTTACTGGCAAACGAGGCATTATTGGAAAGGTAGATTGATAAGGATTAATGCAAAAAATATTTCAAAAATCATAAAAAATCACTTTCGAGGAACAATTAATTTTTTGAAATTGGGTTTAAGTTAGCATTGATAGCAAGTGCTAAAAAAGGGAGCACTGAACTTTGAAAAATTGTCCCAGACTCATTCGAAATTGTTAAATCACAAATGATACCTTTTTAGGAAGAGAATTTCACAAATTGCTCAAGAAAAATCAACTGATTGGTCATAATCGCTCAAACAGAATGTCAATCGCTAATTCTAAAAGTTTTATATAGCGAAAGTTTGGAAAATCATAACTTCTACATCCAAAATGGTCTAGGGGCAAACAAGTTATTGTTGTAAAGGTAATTCAAAGCAATTTTTAGGAAAAATGCTAGAAAATTAGAATCACTTTAAGTTTAAAAATAATTTTCAAATAGGAATAACTATGCTGCCAATACCAAAATAAAGGTTTCTTCGAGTGAAGGTTTTTATAGCCCCATGCTAAAGCGTTGGACATACAAATGTCTAATCACTGAAGTCCAAAATAGAGAAGTGACAGACCAATCTAACTCCCACAAGGTAGGCTCCCAAACCTACTGCTATCCATAACAATAGTAATGATAGGCTTGAAACAAGGCTTAAACTAATTATTTGAAAGCATTCATGATTTTGGATTAAGATAGAATTCATTTGGCCCAATGAGGCCAAGATTTTAAACATTTGTGTTTGATATATCCCCAAGATTGGAGAACCAATATATTAAAAACCTTAAATCTATTCTAATCACCATTGATTAAGGTTAGTATAGACTTAGGGTTTTCTTTGAAAACAGATTTTTACAAGCATCATAGAGACATTTCAAAAAACATACTGAACTACACTAAGTGCAGATATCAAATATGAATAGTCACTCAAAACATCAAACTATTTATGCACTTCAACAAGGAAATCATAGTGAAAACATATCTCAAGATATGGTTAAGATCAAAATATTCTAGGTTGATTATTCACACATGAAATGAACATGTTGAAATGAAGAAAACATGGCAAGAATTCATAAGCGGAGGTTATTTTAATGTCAATAAGAAATATGGCTTTCTAGTTCATCAAAACACCATTGAAGCATCAAGAAAGTCATCAAATCTTAAGGCTACCACAAACAAAGCCACAATACTGCATGAAAGCCTTAATAAGGTCATGGAAACATTAAGGTTAATAAAGAAAAATAGAAAATGAATAAGAAGAAAAGATAGAAATAATACCTAAATGGAAGCTTGAACTCCTAGCTATATCCCTAAACTATAATGCAACAACTTATAACTTATTTTTTTCTTTTTCTTTGCTATGGTTTTACAAAAAAAGAATGAAAAGAAAGAGCTTTTGATTATAGGGGCTATAGAGGATAGTTGTTAGGGTAAAGATAAGAGAAATAAGAGGTTTTTGAAGGGTTTTTAGAGGGTGAAAAGGGAGCTATGGGAATAGAGTTTTTAGGAAACTTGAGGATATTTTTTGGTGGTTGATTTAAAAAAGCTCACTCCACTCAGTTAAGTAAAAATTGGATTATATAGTGGATCATTTTAGCCACTAAGATGAACTAACAATGAAGGCATATAGGACTTTTGGCATGTATAATATGATGACTAATTGTACCAAGGTGAAACTTTTCAACATTTGATTGGTTAATCTTAATTCTTACAAGCAAAGAAAACCATGCATTAGCTGATCAAATGAGTAATCTCAAGTTTATCCTTCATAAAGCTAGATTTCTCATGAAATACCCTCATGCCAAGCTTAATGGGCCTTTCTAAAATGTATTAATCCAATGTTTAAAGCCTAAAAATTAAATCTACATGATTTGTATGATATTATGTCTACTATTTGATACTTTTTGGTGCTAATGTCATGACCAAATTCAAGTTTTAAAGTCATGGTACAAAGAGATGAAGAATATCTTGAATTAGACCAGAAATAGCCTTATGTGTCGATCCATTGAGCTTTCTATCGATACATTGAGCAAAAAAAAAAATGTATTGATACTTTAAATAAGGTTTCAATACAAAGCATGTTGTATTGATACCATCTAGCTTATATTGATACCGAGCTTGTTGTATAGATACATGCACTCTTGTATTGATATTTATTGGCAAAAAATCATAATTTTAGCTATGACATAACTCTATATCGATACAAACATTATTGGTATTGATAAAACTCTTTAAGTATTAATACAATGCCATTTAATGCAACTAGTAAGATTTTGGAATTTGAACAGTATGGAGTCTTATATCAATACCTCACACCTATATATCCAGACATGTATACAAAAGTATGGATTTTTCTTCACTTTGACTCTCTGTACTCTTTACCTTAGTCAAGAATGGTAGGAAATTAACTTGTGCTTCCATGAATAACCTTGATGGTACATCAGTGATGACTTTTAATACTTCAAATATTTGTCTAGACAAAATAAGGTTGTCTACAGTTGCCCCTTTTTGGCTGTTAATAAACATCAAGAACAGGGCAAAGATAAATAGACCCTATTTTGTCTGGGATATAAACCTCATGAGTGCCTAAAGAAAAATAAAGATCTAGTTAGTGTTATGATAAGATAGGCAAAGTATGTTGGTAGCGATCCTAAGTAATAAAAAAAATTTAATGATATTTGTAGGTTTTGATCTTTCTACTACGTTTGTAGTTTCCTAGGTTTAACCTCCCAGACAAGTGCCAGCTAGTGTAGGCCTTGACTCGATAGGTGTCTAGTTCTTTATGGATTGAGGTAGGTATTCATCCAGCTCTTTGCGAAATAACTCGATAAGCATCTAGCTTTTTATGGACTGAGGCATGTAAGCGCCTGTCTCTTTGTTGATTAAGGTAGGCAAGCATGCAGCTCTTTGTGGACTAAGTTAGGTAGGCGTCATGCTCTTTATGGACTGAAGGAGAAGGCATCCAACTATTTATGGACTAAAAGGTAAAAGGTATCCAACTCTTTATAGACTAAAAGAAAAATGGGTGTCCAACTTTTCATGGACTAAAAGGAAGAAAAGACATGCAGCTTTTTATGGACTAAAAGGGAAAAAAAATGTCTAGCTTTTCATGGACTAAAAGGAAAAAGGGTCCACCTTTTCATGGACTAAAGAGAAAAAAAGCATCCAGCTTATCTGGACTAAAAAGAAAAAAGGGCATCCAACTCTTCATGGACTAAAAGGGAAAAATGTATAACTTTTCATGGTCTAAAAGGAAAAAAAATGTTTAGCTTTTCATGTACTAAAAAGGAAAAAAGACACCCATCTCTTCATGGACTAAAAGGAAAAAAAGGCATTCAACTCTTCATGGACTAAAAAGAAAAAAAAGGCGTCTAGGTTTTCCTAGACTAAAAGAAGCAGCTATCCGTGGACTAAAAAAAAATGGTGCCTAGCTCTTTATGGACTAAAAGGGAAAAAAGATGTTTAGCTCTTCGTAAACTAAAAGAAAAAGAAGGCATGCAGCTCTTCGTGGACTAAAAGGGAAAAATAACGTTCATTTTTTTGGACTAAAAGGGAAAAAAGGCATCTAGCTCTTCATGGACTAAAAGGAAAAATTGTGTGTAGCTCTTTGTAGACTAAAAGGAAAAAATCATCAAGCTCTTTATGGACTAAAAGAAAACAAAGTGTCCAGCTCTTCGTAGACTAAAAAGGAAAAACATTTCTAGCTCTTTGTGGAATAAACAACATGAGTTTAGGTACCTTTGCTATATGACTTTTTGATTTATGAGCTTGTAAAGTTAGGATTCTTACCTTGAGCCTTTTAAAGCTTTTCAAAAATAAGAATTTGTACTTGAGGTTCTTTACTGGTTTGACTTCTACGGATAAGTGCTTGTACCTAAAAGATGTTCATTGTTATATGAATGATGCATGAAGATGCAAATGCATGTTTAAGTGATACAAAGGTGATGATTTTAAAAGCCTAATCCAATAATTGCCTTTGAAGTTTTGAATCACTTTTCATCTTTGAGCTTTGTTGGGTGTCTTGTTTTTTAAAGTTTGCCAACTTTACTTTCAATATTCAAAAGGTTTTTTTTAGTCATTTTTAAAGGTAAGGTGACCCATGATACAAAAAAAGGTTCTTTCTGATCGACTGATGTTAGAGATTAGTTTATTAATAAGGTTGATATACAGGGAGAGATCTCTGAGCTATAATTGGCTTTTATTAGGGATTCAATCATTCGTAGGGTTTGTTGATAGACTCGGTGGGTCAGTTTTAGTATAAAAAAAGGGATACACTTGATGATTCAAGTTAACTGGAAATGAATTTGGTTTGTCAATAAAGGGGGTTAAGAATGGATAGTTTAACTCTATCTTTTGGCTAAGGTTTATAAAGGGAAATTTTGATCATGTTTTCAAGAAAAGAAAGGTTATATATACTATGATGTCACCCATGTTATGCGGTGTTAATGATAAATTGATAATGATGCCTATGCTTTTAGTTAAAACCTTATGCATATGAAATGATGCACATGTATGTGAGGTAAATGTTATGGTGTTCATGAACACGAAGATGCGAGAATGCAAATGCACATGAACACAAATGTTTACAAACATGGATGCATCTAATTACGATTGGATATGAATCGAAATGCATATGAATGCTGATATTCATGTATGAAAATACACATGAGTGTTGATGCTTGAAAGTGAATGCACATGAGTGCAAATGTAGAGAATAAAAATGCACATGAACATACTTGTAGCCAAGAATGTGTATGAGTGTTAATGCTAGTGAATGAGAATGCACATTGGTGCAGTTATAGGTAAATAAGAATGCAAACGAGTGTAGAGGCTCGTGAATAAGAATCCCTATGAGTAATGATGCTTGTGACCAAGGATGCATGTGAGTGTAAAGGTTTGTAAGTGTGGATGTACACAGATACAGATGAATGCTTGTGATTATGGATCTACATAGGTAAAGATGCATGTAATTGTAGAAGGATAAGGGTACGGCTACTCGTGAGTGCAAACATTAAGACTAGCCATTATGCAAATCCTATAACTAATAATGATGTGACTACATTTGAAGTGAAGTGTATCTTGATGAAAGAGGCTTAAATGCCTAGGTGAGACATGCATATAAGTGATG
Organism: Adansonia grandidieri; assembly: GCA_038382065.1. Taxonomy (NCBI): domain Eukaryota; kingdom Viridiplantae; phylum Streptophyta; class Magnoliopsida; order Malvales; family Malvaceae; genus Adansonia; species Adansonia grandidieri. Next base: position 33,900 of record JBBYHK010470616.1, on the reverse strand, counting down.
ACTGGGTAGCTATATGATGTCATGCACGATCATAAAGGGTATAGAGGTTGGGGCTATAGATAGTTCTCGTTTTAATCTAGCTTAACCTTTCTTGGTGGTATCTTTCTTCAAATTAAGAGACATTTTAATCTCAACTTTGCCCTATGATTGGAAAAGCTTTTATCTTTCTTTGTTTAAAATGTTCATTTAATGAAAACTCTTAAGTTAGTATGATATTCAAGTCTTTCAAAAATTGATGATCTATGGTTAGGAGATTTTCTGAATGGTAACTGAGACTTATTAGCTAGGATGAAGAATTTAAAGAAAGCTTTAATCAGTTCAAGAAGGTTCCGTGGCAATTGAAATGGATCCTTGTTCTTCTAGGCTCACGAATGGACCAGTCCTTATAGAACATGAATTCTTTAAATACCAAACAAATTTAAGATTCTTTTTAGCCTACTACAGTTGATACTTTGAGCAGCACTAGGATTAGCCATAATGGGTTAAAAGTTATAAGGTTGATTTGGAAATGCGAGGATTTAGTTCAAAGAATTGGTCTATTTTAGGATGCTAATTTAGGATGTTCAGGGATTTTTGGGTGTCCTTAAATTTCTTTGGAATGATGGTTCCCTTGTTAAGATCTCGGTAATCCCATAAAAGGCATAAAAAAATTTTTATTTTGATATAGATTTATTGTTTTATGTTTTCTCGCTAGAGCTTCAATTCATCCATTTTTTTATCTCTTTTTGCAATTGATTGCTTCATTATACTTCTAAGAAGGCTCAAAATTTGTCAAAAAAATAGCTTCTTGAAGAATGGGTACAACAACTTCACATGGCCATACTTGACCAAAATAGACTTTTGAGGAATGTAATGTAGGCTAGGGTTCGTGGTTCTGAAAGACAAGGTGTAAAGGCCCAAATTTAGTGTATAAAGGTGATGGATCAAGTGACATTCATTTTTTTAGCTTTTGGGTTGTCTTTGTTTTTTGATATTTTGTTCCATCTTTCTTGCTTGTGCTTTTGCTTTTACTTTTGCCTTTTGTTTTATTTCTTTTTCATTTTGTGCTTTTGCTTTTCTTCTTTTGCCTTTTTTTTTCTTTTTTCTTTCTTTTAGGGAATATTGGACTTTGGAAATTGGGCACATTCATACTTGCCCCTTAATATCAAGTAGCTTCATAATTGTAGAGTGGGATATCTGCACCTATGTCCCTTAAAAAGGTTTTCTCTTTGCCCTCTGATATAAAGGGTGATCCTTGATTAGGGTTTCAAAAGAATGAATTCATTACGCTCAAAAAGGGGTAGCAAATGGAGTAATTTCTAACTCATGAAAGGATGATGAAAGAGGGCCATTTTTCATCTCTAACACGATTATGTGAACTGAAGAATCATTTCCCAAAGAAAATTCCTTTAAAAATATTTTGAACCCCTTAATCACATGATGTCACATTTAATTGCCATTTTTTTCTCTTTGTTCTTTTAAATGCATGCCTTAATTCTCCTTTTTGCTTGACGTGCCTGAGGATGCCCCATTTTCAGTTTGCATGTAATACTAAGGTTTAGGGGTAGAGAATATTCCATATTCAATCTTTAAGGGTTTGCATTAAAAAAGAATTTTGATCTTAATGCATCAGAGTGATAGGGAAAAACTAAGGATAGGGACCATGGTCGCACACAAGACATGCCTTAATAAAGGCATTTAGTAATGGTCTAAAGGTATCAAAATGAAAGAGGAGAATTTCGGACAAAGGTTATGATGGGACCTAAGGCATACCTTGCTTTTGGTGTATGCTTTGGAGCTATCACAATCAAATGAGAGAATTATGGATGAAAAGGTCATGGCGAGACCCAAGGCATGCCTCAAGAAAGGCTTTTAGGGACTAGTTTTGAGGTGTTAAATTGATAGGTAAGTGTATGGTCCAAAAGGTTTTGTTAAGGACACAGGGCAGTTTTGTGATGTTGCCCCAAAATGTGATTTGATGAGCTATCAGGTATGGCTTATTAGCTCAGGTTTTGGTTTGTCAAGAAGGTTTCTGGCACAATCCTGATAATATCAAATTACCATCGATAAGATTCTTAGAGGAATATGACATCTATTTGATTTTCAAAGAAGTATAAAAATTTTGAAGAATTGGTCCTTATTGCTCCTAGCCTAGGTCGGGGTTTTTGTCTATTTGATGGTTCAGGTGTTGCTACGTAGGTATGATTCATGTTACTAAAAGCTGATTTCCTAAAGTTTTGGGTTTTTTGATTAACCAGTTTTATCCATGGAAAAGCTTGAAAAAGAGATGAAGAATACAAGAAATCAACAATATTCTCAAGACTTTAAATACCATGCTTTCATTAAATATATGATTCAAAGTTCAAACATACTACTATTTCTATTTCACTGGAGTTTTATGAAAAAAAAAAGCCAAAAGCCCCTTATCGGATTTAAACCGATGACTTACGCCTTACCATGGTGTTACTCTTCCACTGAGTTAAAAGGGCCGTTCGGAGTTAATTCATGAAAATTACAATTCAAAAGCATGCAAAATTGGAATGCACCTATTGCCTTAGGTTCGCACATCATGTTTCATTCTCTTAATTGATCAAGATCTAGCTACCCCACTTTGATCAATTGTTGCACTTTTCTCTTCAAAGCCCTGTATTCTTCTGTAGCATGACTCGTACACCCGATATGGTAGCTGCAAGCAATGGTTGTGTTATAGCCTTTTAGGCATGGTTGTTTTATAGGCTCAGAGTAAATCTGTGAAATCAATTGATCCTGAATGAGTCAAGGAAGTAACTCTGTGTATCATACTGGGATCAACTTTATCAGAGTTCTATCTTGACTGCCTCACTGTCATTTCTTAGCATTCCTTAACCTTTTTGGCTGATGGATAGGCCCATATGGAGTCATGTGCATTAGGCTATGCATTTGGAGGAATACTCATTGGTAAATGTTTAAGTAAGGATTTGATGCAACAGCAACCCTAGCTGGGTGAACTAGTTGGCCTGCAATGTACAGGTGGTAGGGATTGGGTTTAGGGCATGAGTTTGAGCTGACTTATGGCTAGCTTTCAGTGCTGACTGTATAATTTTTCCTTTTTCGTTCATAGACTTCTTGATACTGGCACCAAGGGGTGGTTAGAAGGTGGTAAAAAGGTACTTTAGGTTAAAAAGTAGGTCAAACTATAATGATATGGGGTTGTGATTGTAGGCTTTAACATCAATTGGAGTGTAAAATCGGAAGGCTTGATATGGCTTATTTCAGGTTCGACAAATTGTGCCTTTATCCTTCACATGGGCAAAAGTGATGGTGACTTGTGGAGGTAATTTGTCTTCAATTTATCAAGTTTTGGGATTATCCCTATCAATTCCAAGAATTGCCTTTTCATTTCTTACACATCTTGCTTGACCTTTCCAACAATTCCTTCTAAGGCGCTAGCTCATATTTCCAATGGATTTGTTACACTTTGACCCACTTTAGTGGAATCCTTTTTAACATTAAGAAAGCCCATAACTACTTTTACTAGTTTTGTGAACTATTCTCTCACTTCTCAAAAATCATGTTCCAATTCCTCTTAGAGGCCTTCCAAAGTACTAACTCTTGTTTCTAACAGATCCTCTATGTTACACCCCTCTTGACTCACATAACAAGTGGTTTTAGTGTTATGTAATGGTCAATGAATAAATATGCTAAGGAATAATGACTAAGGTGGAAGATATGACATGTCAGGGATGTTTGTCTACATATATGAGAACTAAAATGGTATGAATGTTATGGAGGGATACATGCATGTGTACCTGTAAGTAAGTGCAATGAGGATATTAATTTAAGGTGTGAAAAAATGACATGAAAACAAGAAAGTTGTCATGCAAATCTATCTTTATGTTTGCATAGAGTATGAGAAGTGATCATGGAACGCATGAAATGCTCCATGATGTATCCCTAGTAGATCGGCCATGGTAATATGGCTCTTTATGGAAAGGAGATCCATACAAATGGATGAATTATGCCCCAAGCCTAGGCATTATGGTGTTCAATCACCATTGCCTCGAATCAGTTGTCTTTGATGCAAGAAATGATGCATGTGACATGAACATAAGAGACAATATGGTAGGAAAAGATGAAGGAATACCGGTAGGAATATAAAAAAGAAAGCAAGAAAAATAAAATCATAGAAATTGCCCCAATAATAGGTGCTATGATGCCTGGGGTCGAACATAGAATGCCACAAATAGTGTCACTCACTCGCCAAAATCTAAATTGGTACGAAAACCATAACAATGTGTCGGGTTGAAATCACCCCTTATAATATCTCATTGGGTGGAAATTAACACTGGAGAGTGATAATTTGCTTGTCACTGTCAAGTAATAGGCCAATGTCAAGCCGTCAGTCGCATAGCATAACAACCAATTTGATTTAGGTTTATTCATAATGAGATGGCATGGTGCTTCATAGGATACTACCAGGGATCTGGGCAATGATGTCCACTCATCATCATCTAGTATTTGGCAGGCGTTAACCCATTGGTCGAATAGTGTAATGACTTACTTGGGTGAATATTATTCCCTATGAGGCGATACCAAGCCTCGAAAGGGATGTTAAATGACAACACTCGAATGTTATCTTTTGCAAAAGGAAAAAAAACCATTAGATGTCAATCGGACAACATAACAACATGCCCTACAGTATTACAAGGGATGACATAATTCGAGGTGGGAGAAAAGATATTGGTTATAATCTTCGTTCATCCTCATCTATGTAACCAAGAAATGATAAAAATAAGTAATAAGTAAGAAGTATTTCCCTGAGTGTCTTATTCTTTGGGTCAATCTAGCAATAGTTTGGTATGGCCTGACATGGTTAGCTCTTATGGCTAACTATATAGGGTTAAGTTGACTCTAAAAGGTTCCCAAATTGCTCTTTCATCTGATAAGGATAGCCGAGGCACCGCAATCCTCGGCCTATCCCAGGCTTGGTGGAATAAGTTTGATTTGGGTGGATGTATTTTGCTATACCCATACAAATAAAACCAATACCATAGGAGCATAGTTACTTTACACCCTGAAAAATGTTGCTAGCACATAGGTAAAGAAGAGATACCACAGAGGATAATTAGCTCAGTTCCACTTAACAAAGGTGCTTTTCTTTCTCTAAGAAATATACGGCTGAAAGTCTAATAGTAATCTGAGTGTGCAATGTGTGTTAGGGAAATAGCAAACCTTTTTTTTGTTTTACTCTCTATTACAATTTTAAAAGAATTATCATATTCTTCTTTTTTTCGTTAGGAAGGAAAAAACCCTAACAATCATAAGAAAAAGCAAATACACACAAAACAATAATCAATAAATGTTAGGGCACAAAAAAGATGAAAAAAGGGGATTACAAATAAATAATAATTAAAATCAACGAGAACAAAGAATCTGATAAAATTTAGCTAGTTGCTGGCGCACTTTGTAAAATATCCCCAACAAAGTCGCTAAGCTATTGCAACGTGCCCCCATATGTGGTGATGCGCTATGACTTAGAAACGAAAGGGAGAAGGAGCTCACCTTTGGATCATCCCTTGATTGGGATTTGAATTAGGTATGATAGAGAAAAGGTCGAAGGAAGGCCATCAGACAAATTGCTTATCCAACTGACCTTGGATGGCTATTACAAAATGACCATGACTTAGAGTCACCACATATCATTTTGGTTTAAGTATAATTGGATACCCATTAAACCAGAGATTCCAAGTTATAAAATGTGAAACACTTATTGTACAAACTGCATTTACTAGAGTTCATTTTAAAAGGGTCTAGGAGTCGGTTACGCATGGGGTAGGATTGTACCCCCATGATGCCCAATATTGGTAACATTTAGCCATAAATTATCAAAGTCTTAGTTTTCCTTAGCTTTTCATGTGATCATTTTTTATATGTGATCAGATTCTTACAAATGCAAATTTTTTAAATATTAAGTCCAAATTTTAATGATAAAAGTTTAATTAATATCTCTGTATGCAACCTAGGAGGGAGAAAAAAATATAAAGGATTTAGGAAAATGAGATCCGGATTGATTTATAATAGGATACTCAACATTAAGTACTGAAGGGATATTAATGCAAAATATTGCCTTGGGTTTAAGTACTGAAGGGATATTAATGCAAAATTGTCATAAAAAAGAGAAACAGGTTAGTAAAAATAAAGAAATATAATAAAAATTGCATTAAAGATGAATACACGATAACAAAAAAGGAGGGACGATTGGGATCTACCCTGTAATAGGCCTTGGTTATTAAGGAATAACCAAATTAACAATTTTAAGACATGCTTGGATTCAGTGTCCATCTTAGGCATAAAAAGTTGATAAAAGGTTCAGGGATACCTAGGGAAGAGAAACTTAGATTTTTGATGTATTTTTTTAAAAGCAGGGTTGGAGTATCCTTTAGAGAAAATAGGGTTGGCAAATCCCTTTAGAAAAGCAAGGTTTTTGGTGATTTTTGAAAATCAAAATTTTTTATACTTTTTGAAGAAACAAAATTTTAGAATGGAAAATCAAAAATTTTAAATAGGAAAAAGAACTTAATTTTGAAAACTTTTTGGGTTTTGATTCGAGCCTAAAAGGACCTATGTCATGACTCATGACACCATGAGGAAACTATTGAATATTTTTCGAGTCCTTCGAATGACTAGAAAAGATGGTTTGGGAAAATGCAAGTAAATTTTCTCAAGTTCAGCAAAAATAAGGGACAACATTCCGCTGTCCATTTTCCCGACTTTATTTTGGTTTGGTCTGATGGTTTTAGTGGCAAATGAGGTACGCTAGAAATATAGATTGATAGGGATTAATGTAAAAATATTACAAAAATCCTAGAAAATCCCTTTATAGGCGGCATTAATTTTTTGAAACTAGGTCTGAATCAGCACTGATAGTAAGTGCTAGAAAAAAAGGAGCAGTGAACTTTGAAAAATAGTCTTAGACTCATTCAGAATCATTAAATTGCAAACGATACTCTTCCAAAAAGGAAATTTTGCAAAATTTTTAGGAAAAATGTTTAAAAAATCCAAAAAATTCATTTGGTGGTTAGAATTGCCCAAATAAAATATGAATTATTGATTTTAGGGGTTTCATATAATGAAGGTTTGAAAAATCATAGCTTCTACATCTGGAACAAACAAGTTTTTTTTGTAAAGTTAATTTGAAGCCTTTTCTAGGAAAAATGCTAGAAAATTCTAGAAAAATCATTTTGAGTCCAAAAATAATTTTTCAAATTAGGATGACTGTGCTACTAGTATCGAAGTAGGGATTTCTTTGGATTAAAGCTTTGAAGGCCACGTGCTAATGTGTTAGACATGCAAATGTCTAATCACTAAGGTCCATGATAGTGAAGTAACAGACCAATCCAACTTCCATAGAGTAGGCCCCCAAACCATCCGCTATCCACACTAATAGTAATGATAAGTTTGAAGCAAGGCTTAAACTAAATAGTTGAAAGCATGCTTGATTTTAGATTAAAATAGAATTTATTTGGCCTAATGAGACCAAGATTTTAAACATTACTGTTTCATATATCCCCAAGGTTAGAGAACTAATATACTGAAAACCTTAAATCCATGCTAATCCCCATTGATTAAGGTTAGTATAGACTTAACTTGAGGTTTTCTTTGAAAACAGATTTTTACAAGCATATAGAGGCATTTCAACAAACATATGATGAACTAAAATAAGTGAAGATATAAAATATGAACAGTTAATCAAAATAGCAAACCATCCATGCACTTTAAGAAGGAAATCATAGTGAAAATGCATCCCAAGGTGTGGTCAAGATCAAAATATACTAGGATAAGATTCACATATGAAATGAGCATGTTAAGATGAAGAAAAACATGGCAAGAATAGATGAGCAGAGGTTGTTTTAATGTTAATGAGAAAGATGGCTTTCTAGTTCATCAAGACACCATTGAAACACTAAGAAAGTCATCAAAATCCTAAGGCTACTACAAATAAAGCTATAATAATGGATGGAAGCCTTAATTCAGTCAAGGAAACATAAAGTTTCACTAAGATGATGATGATGAAGAAAGACAGAAAATGAAAGGAAGGAAAGACAAAAAAATATATCCAAATGGACGCTTAAACTCCTAACGATATCCTTAAACAACATTGCAGCAACTTATAGCTCACTTTTTTCCTTTTTTTTAATGATTTAATAAGATAAGAATGAAAAGAAAGAGCTTTTAATTATGGTGGCTATGAAGGATAGTTGCTAGGGTGGAGGTAAAGGAATAAAAGGTTTTGGAAAGGTTTTTGAAAGGCTGAAAAGAGAGCTACGGGAGTAGAGTTTTTGGGAGAGCTTGAGGTTTCTTTTTTTTTTTTTTATGGCTGAAGTAAAAAAGGCTTTCTCCACTCAGCTAAGTGAAAATTAGATTATATAGTGGATAATTTTAGCCACTAAGATTACATAATGATAAGGGCATATAGGACTTTTGGTATGTACAATATGATGACTCATTGTACTAAGGTGAAACCTTTTAGTATTTGATTGGTTAATCTTGATTCTTGCAGGCAAAGAAAATCATGCATTAGCTGATCAAATGAGTAATTCAAGTTTTCCCTTTAAAAAATCATATTTCTCATGTAATACCTTTATGCCAAGCTCAATGTGCCTTTCCATTTGTAATAATCCAATGTTTAAAGCCTAAAAATTAAATCCACATGATTTGTTTGAAGTTATGGCTAATATTGGATGCTTTTTAGGGCCAATGTCATGACTGAATTCGAGTTTTAAAGAATGGAGGAAGAATATCTCAAATGAGGCCAAAAATAGCCTTATGTTTCGATACATTGAGCTTTTTATATTGAGTAAAAAACCTAAAATGTATCGATATTTTGAATAAAGGATCGATATAAAGCATGGTGTATTGATACAAGCATACTAGGAAGCTTGTATCGATACATGCATTCTTGTATCAATGCTTGATGGCCAAAAATCATGATTTTAGCTACGACATAACTCTGTATCAATACAAAGACCCTTGGTATCAATACCACTCTTCAGGTATCGATACAATGCCTTTTGGTATCAATACAACTAGCAGGATTCTAGAATTTGAATGGTGTGGAGCCTTGTATCAATACATCACTCCTATATATCGAGATATGCATACAAAATGCAAATTTTTCTTGCCTTTGACTCTCTGAACTCTTTACCTTAGTCAAGAATGGTGGAAACTTGACCTATGCTTCTTCGAATGACCTTGATGGTACCTCGAGGATGACTTCCAATACTTCAAATGTTGGCCTGGACAACATAAGATATCTACATGATCCTTTCACCATATATCCTGGAATGAGCATGAGCATGGTACAGTGGCTACACATGCTTTAATCCATGTTATATCTTTCAACTCAAGGTTAAAAATCATGAATCTACGAATAACAAATCCTTATAATTCACTATGCTATAGCAAGAGACTTTAATCTAATTAACCATAGTTAAGATCATTCAAGATATGTCTCCAATGTCACTCAGAGTGGAGAATCCTTTTGAGATTACTCATCCAACTACCATATGGTTTATGCCATATCCAATACCACCCTTATTTGGTATTAATCAATTGTGGACCCATTCGTAATGGATTAAACTATAACACTACCTATACGAGATGACCTGATATCATAAGTTAAGGATTATTTACATGATTGGTACATGAGAACATATTCCATAGACACTTAAGTGACTAATACCAAATGGAGTTCTCATATGGGCTATGTTCAGTGAACTTGTTTCCATAAGTATCCCATGTACTTTAATTTTTATGTGATCAAAGAATTGCATGTAGCCAATGCTTAGAGGCTTAGCATTTGCTAGTCTTGTGAATTGTTAATACATTGTCTTGACAAAGATGACTAAGAACATTTTTAGAAACATGGCTTTGATGCTAAAGATCTCATCGTCATAATGGTTTACTATCTTTGCAAGGTTATTGTATTTTAAAGGCTTCATCTAGTTAGTGTTTACATGATAGTCAATCATGCCACTAACATGAAGGAAAACCTTTGTCACTATAATATAGTAACATGTGTATAGTTAATTAACTGTGTATCCCATGTCCAATCTAATTAGCTCAAGGGCATACACCAACATCTCCCATTTACACTTGAAACAATTGTATTGCTTTAGTATGAGTATATGTCTAATTTATTGGTGATAGTCTTTATTATCAAGTCATTAAATAGTTTGGACCATAATGAGACTATGATTCCAATCATATGGCTTGGTTATAACTATCAGAATTATCTCATTAGCTTGACGGCTAATGATCCAAAACTAATCACTTTCACAAGCCTTGATGAAATGATTTGTTTGATAGTTTTTAGATATAAATATGAAATCTCTTTGTTGGAACTCTTTTCAATATTACATCCAAGTATTTATAACTTTGTTTCTCATGCTTTCATGAATATTATCCTTTAAATATTCATGAACACTTCCACTAAATCTCACATGTGTAAGACTTCTTGTAGGGAATTCAATTCTTAATTAAATTGAATTATGGTTAATTAGGCTTATTTAATTAATTTGTGTAATTTGATAGACAAGGTTGTAGAATGGTTCTACTAAAATTTATTCAGATAAAGGAAATTAAAAAGACCATGGCATCCATATGCCAGCAATGATAGATATATGTGTTCATAACACTTATCCTAAATAATAAATTTCCTAACAATCAATCTAAAATGTCGAAACAAAAATATTCAATGTTCAAAATAATAAATCTTAGAAAAGAAGTTTCTAAAACTTTTCAAACTAGTTTAGCACACATGATCTGTATTAACTAGGATGCCAACTCTTTGGTCCATCTTTATTTTCCTTTCTCTCTCTCTTTCTCATTGGTCCCTGCAATATGTTAAACATATTTAGTGCCAATAGTCAAGTATCTCGTACTAAAAGAAAGTAAATGAATTTACATATTTATACCTAAGGTAGAAACTCCCTTCAAATTTTACCCTTGACAGTTTTAAGGTAATCTTTGCAGCTTCTCCTTCAATGACCAGGCTTATTGAAGTGACGGCAAGCTCCTTTGATGTTACCTTTCTTAATATTGACCTTACTAGTAAGCTTCCAACTCTTTGACCCAGAAAGCACTTCCCATCTTGATTTTTTCTTTTTTTTCTTTTTCTTTTATTTTTTTTTAGAAGTAAAAGTAACCAACTGAATAGCCTTCTCCTTGGTGGGAGACTTTTCTTTGCCATTATCAAAATGTTCAATAATCTTGAGAGGGATGTCTTTATGTGATTCATGTTGAAGTTCAACATAAACTATGAAAAATTCAAAGGCTGAAAAGAGAGAACTAAATCAGTGGCTAACTCACATCCGTAGACTTACCTAACTGTTCTAGTCGTGTGATCCATCCAATCATTTTAAGCACATGAGTTCTAACAAGAATACCTTTTGACATATTCATTTGGAACAATTCCTTTAAGATGTCAAATCTCTCAATGTGCCTTTCTTTATCAAACAGTTCTCTAAGGTTAAGGATGATGTCTAAAACATCCATGCCTTCAGGTTGTATTTGGAGATTAGGTGACATGCTCGCCATCATCACACATGTGGCTTGAAATAAGTCATGTTTATGCCTTCTATAGGCATCCTGTTCTTCTTGAGAGGCATAAAAAATGGGCTCCTTAGGTATGAGCTTGTCAAGGGCATAGGCCTCACGTTCTTGCATTAAAACAATTTTAACATTGTAGAGCCAATCGATAAAATTTGGCCCAATCAACTTACCAGCATTCAGTATGCTACGAGTGACGAACTTAAAGTCATATTTCTTGTTTATATCCTGTATAAATTTAGAACATATTTTGTGTCAATAACATAGTAAAGCAATAATTTAATTAGGTTTTAATACTAAATTGATTATTCTCATTATTTTATCAAATTATAACCCTTAACTATAATATGAAAATTTCAACACTTGAATCTTCTTCATAAGCTAGGCTTTCATGAACTTGAGTTTGCCCAACAAGCCATAAAAAAACTATTTAGGTAGGTAACTTAGTTTACTAATTGCATCTCTATGCAACTCCTAGATTTGTTAGTTGGTAACTCTTTACTTAAATGTATTGTATGCATTTCACCTAACCATTACCTTTAATGCCATGCAGTTAAATTGTATGCATCTAGACAAACATTGTTTTAGTTGAATAAGACCTATTACTTGTAACTCAAGTAGTTCGGGTGGAAGAGATCTTGGGTTTGCATAATAAATCCTAGTGGTTGGAACTCTGATATCTTGTTTAGGCACTTATCATGCTTTAAGCATGGACATAATATTTTACTAGGTTTTTCTTCATTAATAAAGTTTCATTGATTTGAATTGAATCGCATTGCATCGCATTTATTTTAAGCATATACATATCATATATATATATATATATATATATCAACATAAAAATAAATTTACTCATGCAATCCTACATAGATGATTATGGACACTTTTCTAAGTCTAGTTTCCATGAACCATTTGGAAACTAGCTGGTCAAAACCCTAAGATACCTTATCAAGTCTGCACAAGCTTCTATAATGTTCTCCTTGAACAATTTTTCATGGTGCCATCTTCTATTTACAATTTGCAAAAATAAAATTTCCTAAACTAACCTAATCCTAAGTCTAAAATTATGTAACTTTTACATACATTTGGAAGAAACCTTGAATTACACTCAATGGGAGTTAGATGAGAAGAGAATTTTACAACTCCATAATAAAATAAAAATAAGGCAGGGTTCACAAACCCTATTTAAAATATAAATACCATAAAGAAAGAATCAACCATACACTACCTAGTCATATTAAGGTCTAAGTCCATAACCATTTATCATGCTTTAAAAATTTATATCATGATATTATATAGCTAATATCACATGGTAATCATATCAATTCAATGTATAAATGTACATAAACAAGTTTATTACATTTAACTAAGTATTTGTAAGAATTGGCCAAGAGATTAAAAACATTTAACCTTATCCCTAACTTTTAGGATATTTATCTTAAAATAGATATTTACCTTACTCTTAGGCAATTTTTCTTTGTATGGACAAATACTTCATTGCATGCTTTAGTGTTTCCATAATAGACATTTTAAGAATAAAATCATGTTAATTCATTTTAATAAACAATTTGTAAAATCCGTTTTCCAAGTTTTAATTCTTTACCAAAATGCCTATTTTGGGAAACTACGTCATCTTAAAACCTTCCAATTTTCTTAAGCGACTCCTAACTTTTAGGAATCTCATCTATTAGATAACAATTATGTAATCCAACCAGAATTAACTCCTAAATTTTAGGTATTTGACTGACAATAAAATACTAGTTCTAGTGGAAGTTAGACTCTAATGGTTAGGGACTATTTTTAGGCATTGGAAACATACCTTTGGTGCTGCCAAAAGTTCACTCCATAGCAAGAATTAGAATGGCAAAAAATTGCTAGTCATAAGTGTGGTTTCATAGTGAAATTAGTGCAGCAACATTTGCCATAAATTCTAGCAATTAAATTAATCCAAAAGTTGAATCTCATTTAGCTCACTTGCTATCCTAAGATGTAGCAAATCCATGGAGCATTTTCATAAGGATATCTAGGTGCACTAGGAGTAATAGATCCTCCAAATTTGCCTAAAAATTCGAGCTTTGCTTTTTTAGAGTAAGGTTGAAATTTGCATTCTTTGAGTCAAAATAAATATAAATAATTTAAAATTAATTTTTACATATAATATATTGAAAAACAAGAATATGATATATATATATATATAAATTTAACTTTTACAGCAAAGAAATATTAAAAAAATCAGCTTAGTGATCGCATATTAGGTGGGCTATACAACATTGGTTTTCAATGTTTTAATGCGTATATATTCCTAATCGATTTGAAACAACTTTTATTAATCTACACAATTTAATAATGATTAAAATACTCATTTAGTATGCTGCTTAGAATTAGGAAAAATTTATAAAAATTATTTTATAAAGCTTACATGACCGAAACTTAAAGAACAAAGCACATGACATCATGATGTCAATTACCATGAATCAAGTTATACCTACTATCACAACGTGCCACTACCTGAGCACAACGCTTGCCCGAATCTCTTAGATGGTTATGTATACCACATAAAATAGGAATCAAAATTAGTTGGGATTGCCTTTAGGTTATCCTTTGAGTAGGATTTGGATTAGGCATAGTGAGATTATAGTGAAGGGAAAGACTGTCAGATGAATCACTCACTAATTCATCTCAGATGGCTACCATGATGTGACTGAAAACTTGGAGTTACCATCGATCATTTTAGGCTAAGCATGATCGAATGCCTATTGAAAACAATATTTGGAGTTACAAAACTTGAAACATCAATTTTGAGGTCTGCAAAGTCTAAAGATTTTTCAGTTAGGTTCAGGAGTTGGTTATGCATAGGGAAGGATTAGCACCTCTATGATGCCCAAAATCAGCACCCACTAACCACATCTTACTTCAGTTTCATTTTAATCGATTCCACTTTATCATTATTTCGATATAATTCCTCTTAAATGCATGAATTTTTGTAAAAATTATAGATCCGAGGTTGGAAAAAAAAATTAAATCCTGTATATACGCCGAAGGTGTAGGAAACATAAGGATTTTTTTATGAATACCACTTTTGGATTTAATTTTGAAAATTTGAAAATACTATGTTAGGCACTGGAGAAATACCAACATGAAACATTGCCTTGTAATTTTTTAAAATAATTTGAAAATGTAAATTCAGAAGGGATATCACAAAAAGGAAACGTGTTAGTAAGGCAAAGAAGAATACAATAATATTGCATAAAAATAAATTCACAAAAAAGGCAAGAAAAGAATGGACGATCAGAATGTATCTCGTAATTATCTTCAATTATTTAGGAATAACCGGGATGGCATTTTTTAGATGCTTTTGGATTGATGGTTAAGGTGTGAAAAAAAAAAGAGGTTTTGATTACAAATGCCCAAGATGTCCAAGAGAGAAAAAAATTTTAGATTTTGAGTAGAAAGCGGCATTAGAGTATTACCACAAAAAGTAGGGTTGGAGTATCCCCAATGGTGAAGATTTTTTATGTTTTCAAAACTAAGTTTTGGTTTAAAGGCCTAGGTTGTTCAGGAGAAAGAAAATTTAAGTTTTTGAGTAAAAAATAGGGTTAGAGTATCTCCTCGAAAAAATAAGGTTAAGTATCCCTATTAGTGAAGATTTTCAAAATAAGGTTTTGGTTAAAAGCCCAAAAAGGTTTGGGAGAGTCAAAATTGAAGTTTTCAAGTGAAAATAGGGTTAGAGTATCCTTATTGGTGAAAATTTAGATATTTATGGAGAAAAGAAATATTTTAGGGGAAAAGGTATTTTGAAAAGAGAATTCGAGAATATAAAAAAAAATCTTTTTGTTTTAGCCTTGATATGAGCCTAAGAGGCTTGCATTGAGGTATACGATGCTATAGGGAGTCAATCAAATGTATTTCAAGATGTTTGAATGTCTCAATGAAGGTGATTCAGGAAATTGAGTTAATTTTAATTCCAAAAACTAGGGACAGCATCATGCTACTCCCTTGCCAAATTTATTTCGAGTTTATCCAAGGTCTTTAAGGGGTGAATGAGGTATCATTGGTAAGGTAACTTGATGAGGATTAATATAAAAATATTTAAAAATCCTAAAAAAATCGTTTCTAGGCGGAATTAAGTTTTGAAGTTGGGTTCGTTTTAGCACTAACAGCAAGTGTAAGGGAAAGTGCATAGTGGAATTTGAAAAATCATCCCAAACTCATTTGGGATCATTAAATCACAAATGATACCTTTCCAAGAAAGGAATTTCATGAAATTTTTAAGAAAAATATTTTAAAAGTTCAAAAAAATCATTTGGTAGGCTAAACTGACCTAAACAAAATGCAATTCACTGGTTCTAAGGGTTCTAGGTGGCAAAGGTTCTAAAAACCATAACTCCCTTATCCGGAATGATCCAAGGGCAAGCAAGGCAACATTGGAAAGGTAATTTGATTCCATTTAAGAAACAAATATCCCAAAGAAATGTTTTAAGGCTAAAAATAATATTTCAAACTCGAGCTGCAATACTGCCAGAGCGAAAAAAGAAGAATTTATGTTTTTTTGGGTTGTCGGGATCAAACTAGGGCCATGGACATCCGAACATCAATGACATAGAGAAAATAATGATATGGGTGTCGCGAGTTCATCCCACAATCTTGAAATAGTTTGGGATAATGAAACAATGTTGGCTATGCCACAAATGAAGGTGTTAAACTTATGATCAAGGCTTAACATTTTTAACAAATAAAAGGGTGTTGTTTAAAAAAAAAGTAGTATTTTTTAGCTCATTTAACCATGAATCCAGACCTGAAAAGCTTCATCCCCAAGATTAGAAGATAAATTTAGTGAAAATAGGAAATCTATATTAATCCTTATCTATTAGAGGTAGCATAGACCTAACTTGGGGGGTTTGGTTAAAAATCATATTTTCACAACAAACAAGGAAATGTTTTTTTGGAAAAAATGTTACAAATAAGATATAACATACATAAAGATGAACATAGAAAGCATATTCAAGCAAAAAAAGATAACATTTTAACATGGGAAATATGGCTAAAATTCAAGGTGATAACAAATAACATGCATAAGAATGTTAGCCTAAAAAATTACATCTAGAATCATGTCATGGATGATGATATGAACAAGTTTAACCAAAAGAAAGCATGCTGGAATTTTCAAGATAGCATTTTTATCCTATAAGACCTATCGAGCTAAAAAAAATGCAAAAATATGCATGGAGTTAATGGGATAAGCATTCAAGTATGAGTTAAGCATGTAAAGATGAATACAACATGTTAAAAATGCATGAATAGGGGCTGTTTGATGGCAAAAAATAAAGTGAAGCATGTTTGGTCACTCAAAAAACTCTAAAGCATCACAAAAAAGAATCAGCAAGGTCTTAACACTACCATAACCAAAGCCACAATAAGGCATAAGAGTCCTAGGTAGTCATGGCCTCATTAATAGATCACTAAAATGATGAAAATGTTAAAAACAAAAAATAAATAGAGCAAGGTAGAGAAAATATACCAAAAAGCTTTAAATTTTCACCTCAACTTAGAGCAACAACTTTAAACTTAGTTTTTTCCCTCTCTTTACTATTGGTTTGCAAGAAAAGGATGAGAAATAGAAGAGCTTTTGGTTATGGTCTGAATAGGATAGAGTTTTAGAGGGTGAAAGAAAGGAAAGAAGAGGGTTTTTGAGGTTTTTTTAAGGGAATAAAGGAGAGCTACAGGAATAAGAAAGTGTTTTTAATGTAATAGTGCTAAGTGTATTTCTTGAGTGTTTGAAAAGTATTTGCCAAGTCTGTTGTTAGTCTCTTTGCCGAGCCAAAATTGGCTTTTTTATATGAAGTGTGTTCATCCAATGTTTGTGAGCCAAAAGTGAGGGCATTATGGGATTTTTTTCTTGTACTAAGGGGCAACTCTAGGTATTATGCTTAGATATCTTTCTTTCCATTGGTTCTAACATGCAGAGTAGTGAAGCAAAGGGCTGAAGAGGTCTACAATATGGAGAAATACCAAGAATACCCCCAAACAAACCATGCAATCCATGAAAATGTATTATTTTTTAATGATTTTAGCCCTTAAAAATTTGTTAAACCCAATCATAAGCCTAATACTGAGGCCTGATATGAATTTTAATGATTTTTGGTGCCAAAAACGTGGCCAAGTCAGATTTTGAGATCAATGGTGCCAAAGTTGAAAAATGCCATGAACTAGGCAATTCCCTGAATGTATCAATTCATATGGGCAAAAAAACTAAAATGTATCGATACGATCAAATTTTGGCTACTTCCAAGCCTTGTATCGAACATTTGACTAATGTATCAATACATCAAGTGAATGTATCAATAAAGCATCATTTGTATCGATACAACTAGTGAAATTTTAAATTTTGATGATATAAGGGCCCTATATCGATACATAAAGGCTATGTATCGATACATTCATGTAAAATTATGAAATTTACATACCTTAGACTCTTCAAACTTCTTACTTAAGCCAAGAATAATGGGGAATAGATCCATACTCATCTAATGATTCTGATGATGCCTTGAAAAATAACCTCTGATGTCTTGAATATTGGCCCAAACAAAATAAAGTGTCTACAACTACCCTTCTATGGCCATTACTAAGTATTAGGGATAGGGCAAAAATAAATAGACACCATTTTGTTTGGGATGAAATGATATTTTATGAATACGTACAAAAAGAAGATTTGATTAATGCTTTATCATGATAAGGGTAATATATTGGCAGTGATTTCAAGCTTTTTTAGGGTTTAACCTCCTTACTGGGCTTTTGAGTTTTCTAAGATTTAATTCTCCTAGGTAGGCATTAGCTAACATGGGCTTTGACTTGATGGGTGTCCAGCACTTTGTGGATGGACTCAGTTGGTGCCCAGCACCTTATGGACAAACTTGATTGATGTCTAACTCTTTGTGAATAGACTCGATTAGTGCTTAACTTTTTGTAGACAAACTCTACTAGTGCTCGACTCTTTGTGCACAGACTCAACTGGTGTCTAGCTTTTTGTGGACTAACTCTATTGGGGCCCAGCATTTTATGGACAAACTTTACTAGTGCTCGACTTTTTGTAGACAAACTTGATTAAAGTCTAACTCTTTATGGACTGACATGATTGGTGCCTAACTCTTTATGGATAAAATTTACTTGTGCCTAGCTTTTTGTGGACAAACTCTACTAGTGCCTGGCTCTTTACGGATAGACTTGATTGCTACCTAGCTATTTATGGATAAACTTTATTTGGTGCTCGGCTCTTTGTAAACAAACTCGACTAGTGCCTGGATCTTTATGGATAAACTCGATTAGTGCATAGCTCTTTGTTGACTAATTTGATTTGTGTCCAGCTTTTTGTGGATAAACTCTACTGGTGTTAAGCTTTTTATGGATAGACTTGATGGGTGTCTAGTTTTTTATGAACAGACTTGGTTAGTGCCCAGCTTTTTATGGATAAACTTTACTAGGGCTCCACTTTTTACGAACAGACTCGATTACTGCCTAGCTCTTTGTGAATTAACTTGATTGGTGCTAGCTCTTTGTAGACTAACTTGATTGGTGCCTAACTCTTTGTAGACAAACTCTACTTATGCCTAGCTCTTTGTGGATAGACTTGATTAGTGCTGACTCTTTACAGATAGACTCGATTAGTGCTTAGTTCTTTATAAATAAACTCTACTGGTGCCTAACTTTTTACGAACAGACTCAACTAGTGCGTGGCTCTTTCTAAACAGACTCTATTGGTGCCTAGTACTTTGTGGACTAACTTGATTGGTGCCAAGTTCTTTTTGGACAAACTCTATTGATGCTTGGCTCTTTATAAATAGACTCGACTGGTGCCTAGCTTTTTACGGACAGACTCAATTGGTGCCCAACTCTTTGTGGATAAACTCGATAGATGTTTAGCTCTTTATGGATTGATGGGGAAAAAGCATCTAGCTCTTTGTGGATTAAAGGAAAAAGGCATTTAGCTCTTTGTATACTAAAAGAAAAAAAATCTATCGCTTTGTGGGCTAAAAGATAAGGCATCTAGCTCTTTGTAGACTAAAAGAAAAAAGAGTCTAGCTCTTTGTGGACTAAAAAAAGAATCCAGCTTTTCATGGACAAAAAGAAAAAGGTGCCCAGCCTTTTATGGAAATGAATTTAGATATCTTACCTGGATAGTTTTCTTATTTCAAAAATTATGAGATCAAAAATTCTTACCTAGAATCCTTTCAGGGTTTATGAAAAGTAAGAAACTATGTTTGAATTTTAGTTGTTTCACTTTTAAGGTCAGGGGTTTATACTTGAAAATTGTTAATTATTGTATGATTGATGCATGAAGATGTAAATGCATGTTTGAGTTATGTGAATATGATGATTCTAGAAGCCTAATCCGGTGATCAGTTATAGCCCTTTTAGTTGTTTGCTCTCCCATGAGGTTTAGTCGGATAACCTCTTACCTGAGGGTTCACTACTCTTGCTCTAAATTTCTAGAGGCTTTGAATGTTAAGGTTATTTCTGGGAAAGTGCAAATGACCCATGACTGTGAAGGAAGGGTCTTGAGCTAAACTAGCTTGTTTTAGGCACTCATTTGTTAAGTTAAGTTTGTTGGTGGGTTTTGGTAGATTGATCCTGTCAATTTTGGTAAAGAAGGTGGTTTTTGGTAGTTCAGACAGATTACTCTGGGTTTCAGGTGTGTTAATAAAAAAGTAAGAAGAGAATTTTTTATATGTTCTGGCTAGGGTTTGCTGGGAGAAGGTTTTGAACATTTTTTTAGGATGAAAGCTTTAAGGGTAAGGTCGTTTGTGGTCCTAAGTTTATGCTTAATATTTAGACATGAAATAAAATCCTTACAAATTCTGCATCTTTTTTGAAATAATGCTAGGAAATCCTATTATCAATTTTGTTCATTTATCAAGTATTATCAATTAAATGATAAACATGATGCATATGGAATGAAAATGTTACGAAAAGGAATTAAAAGAGAAATAAAGTAATTGCATTCCATTCAAAAGAAAGAGGGTTCAAGTTATAGAAAATTCCAAGATTATAAAAGATTTGGATAAAAATGATTTAAAAATGATTTTTCGGATAGCTGGGCCTTGATATTAATGACATGAATTATCCACTGAGTGCTTTTGGAGACCTTTCTCAAGTAGGCAATCTTTTTGGTGTTGGTCAAACCTTAAAGAGGCTATTTAGATTACCTTATGATGTGATGGTTACCCTAAGCTTAGGTGGGCATTACCTTTTTTCTTTAAGTTAGAGTAAAAATAAGGCTAGGTAAAGTGTGCTGAGCATGGTAAGGAAATTAGGTCATGATTTTGTGTTTTGGTCATAGTTATGAATGTAGGTTAAATTCATGCTAGCCTAGGCTGATGATAGTTTAGCTTGATTAGGTTTGGGTAAAGGAAAGTCTGGTTACTTAAGTCACCCTTTTGGGTTTTCAACTTAAGCTAGTTTACTTTCTTGGATGCTCTGTTGGGTTTTCATCCGAGGTTCTTTCTTTTTTTTGGGTCAGGTGTAGTATTTCTTGATGGAATCAAAATTGATAAGGTTGGGCAAGTCATTGCCATCCATCTCGGTTAAGATCAGAGCTCTTTTAAAAAAAAAAGTGCATTTCACCACATACAGCCCCTTCTGGTTTAAAGTCCATTTTCCTCGAGTACTTTTATGGTTTGAGAGGATTTGTTTAAGCACTAGGTCACTTTCTTGAAACTAAGAGGGGCAAACCTTTTTGCTATGGATCTCATCATACACTTTTAATACATTTACCTATGACAAAAAACTTTTATCCTTTTTTTCAATGAGATTGAACTGCTCGTATCGATCCTTAACCCATTCAACTTCTTCCAGTTAAGATTCCATTAAGACCTTGAGTGAAGGGGTTTCGACCTTGATAGCTGGAGTAGCGTCAATGCCATAGACTAAGGAAAATAGGATACCACCTGTAGAAGTTCGAACTGTTGTGCGGTAAGCATGTAGCATAAAAGGTAACTTTTTATGCCAATCTTTGTATGTTTCAGACATCTTTTCGACTATCTTTTTTATATTCTTATTGTCTACTTCAATGCACAGTTCATTTTTAGGTAGTAGGGATAGAATTATGATGCTAGATTTTAAACTACGAGCAGCTTGCTTGCATCATTTTGTTGTTTCAAGTTGCCTACATTGTCCATAATAATTTGCTTGGGAAGCCTATATCTACAGATGATGTATAGTTTTATAAATTTACAAACAACGGATTTGGTAACATTAGCACATAGAGCTGCTTCCACCTATTTAGTGAAATAATCGATAGCGACCAAGATGAAATAGCGCCCGTTGGAAGCCTAAGGTGTGATCGATCAGGTTATGTCCATATCTCACATAGAAAAAAAGCCACGGGGCAGTCATGACATGCAGAGGTGATGGCAGGACATGGATTTTGTCCACGTAAATGGTATTTGTGGCAGTTTCAGGCATGGTCGATGTAATTCCTCTCAAGGGTCAAGCAATAATAGCCTAATCGCATGACTTGTTTCGTCATTCAGTGTCTATTAACATGCAAACCATAAATTCCTTCATAGACTTCTTTGAGAATTCTTTTAGCTTCAAAGGCTCTTGTGGCTTTAAAGGCATCCATGCACCAGAGTTAATACCTATTTCTAGTATTTCTTATATAAAATTCCACTGTCCAAAATAAAGCTCGTAGCTATTCTTCGGATGGTTCTTTTGTCAATTTTGCTAGCATATTCCAGGTGCTATTGACCTCTGATGTACAGGAAAATATCATGGTACTATGGTAGCCCATTTTTTTTCCTTTATTCTATAACAATGGGTCAGAGTTTCATGGATATTCATTTGAATAGATGTGGCCTTTGACTCTCGATTTACTTTGAACATGGAAATCAAGATTACTAGAGCATCAGCCATTAGGTTTTCTTCCTAAGGCAAATGTTAGAAGTTGATTTCGTCAAAATCTTGTCTCAGCTTAGAGATTAACTTATTGTATTGGACTAGCTTAGCATTTTCAGTTTCCCACCCTCCTTGCAACTAATAGATTACTAGAGCTGAATCCCTAAAAACTTATAAAGTTTTAATACCCCTTTTCAAGGCAACTTAGAGTCCCATGATGCAGGCTTCATATTTGGCTATGTTATTTGTGTAATTAAAGTTTAGTTTGGCAGTGAAGGGGCAGTAATTTCCATCAGGCGAGATTATAATTGCTTGATTTCATGCCCTAATGCATTTACAGCTCCATCCAAGTACATTTTCCAGGATTGGTTGCTATCAAGAGTATCTTCTGTTTCAGATATACATATTAGATCTTTGATTCAGAACTCAAAATCCAAAAGCTGATAGTCATTCATCTATTGGCTCACATAGAAGGCTTGTTATTGCTTTACCTTCAATGGCTTTTTGATTCACGTATATTATGTCATATTGGGAAAGCAAGACTTATTGCTTGGCTAATCTTTTTTACAAGGCAGGGGCTTCACACAAATGTTTGATAGGGTCAGGTTTGGTGATTAGCCATGTGTTATGGTGTAGCAGGTATTATCTTAGCCTCTGAACTATCCAAACCAAAATACGTAGTTTCTCAATTACTGAGTAGTTGTTTTCATACTCCATGTACTTCTTACACAAATAGTAGATAGCTTGCTTTTTCTTGTTCGACTCATTATGTTGTAAATACGCTACCTAAAGACTTGTCAAAAGCTGATAGATACAATATAAAAGACCACCTGGGCACTGGTTGTACAAGTATTAGTAGGTTTTAAAGGCAATGTTTGACTTTGTCAAATGTTTCTTGGCATTCTTCATTCCATTCCCTAATATTCAACTTTTGAAGTAATCAAAAGATTAGATCACATTTTTTAGTTAGTTGAGATATGAATCTAGCTATATAATTCAATCTTCCTAGAAAACTCTTCACTTTCTTTTGAGTGTGAGGCAAAGGAAGGTTTTAAATGGCCTTGACTTTGTTAGGGTATACTTTGATCCCTCGTTCACTCATGATGAAGCCTAATAACTTAGCAGAGGTGATGACAAAGGTATGCTTAATGGGATTTAGTTTGACCTAGTATTTATGCAGCTATTAGAAGAGTTTTCGAAGATTGGCAACATGTTCACTCTCATTTGGCGATTTGGCAATCATATCATTGAAATAGACTTCTATCTCCTTATGCATGAGGTCATAGAACAGTGTCACCATTGCTTTCTAATAAGTTACCCTGGTATTTTTTGTCCAAAAGGCGTAACTTTGTAATAAAAAGTGCCCCATATAGTGACAAAAGTGGTTTTCTCCATGTCATCGAGTGCCATTTTAATTTTGTTATAGCCTAAGAATCCATTCATAAAGGAAAATAGGGAATTTTTAGAGGTGTTATCTACTAAGTGTCAATGTGGGGATAGAAAGAAGTTATCTTTTAGGTTGGCCTAATTTGGATCCCTATAGTCTACATACATCCACACCTTGCCATCCTTTTTAAGGACCGAGACTATATTGGCTACCTATTCAGTGTACTTGGCTATTTTGAGAAATCCTACCTTAAATTGTTTCTTTACTTTTTCTTTGATTTTAAAATGCATCTCTAGTTTCATTCTTCTAAGTTTTTGTTGTATCGGTTTGCATTCGAGTTTGAGGGGAAGTTTATGGACCAAAACCTTGGGGTCTAATCTAGGCATGTCCTGGTAGGATTAGGTGAACAATCATAATATTTTTGGAGAAGCTTTATCAATTTGGCTCAGGTTGATGGGTTTATGGAGGTTTTGATCTTAACTTCTTTTAAATTTAATTATGTTCCTAGGTTTATGGTTTCAATGGGTTTTTTATGAGGTAAAATCTATTTTTCTTTCTATTTAATTAGCCCTAAAAAATCTAATGGTATGAGGTTTTCATTAAAATCTCTTTAAGACTCGATCTCACCAGTGTAGATCGATTGCTAGAAATCAATTATCAAAATCTCAGTATGAATATTCATGTCATTTTCATCCGAGTACCTAAAAATATAAAAAAAATAACATAAGTGAAAAAATATACAAAGGGAAAAAAGAATGTGTAAGGATTTAACAGAAAAATGAGGATTGACACAAGAGATACAATGCAAAATGCTTAGTCATTTTTATTAATAATGCTTGATAAAACTAAGCCCGCACAAAGGATCCTATGATGCTCTTGGGCAGAAACATGTAGGTTTAGTTTGTAGCATTACTTCAAATTAGATCCAAATAGTACAGGAATCTTTATTTCAGTCCAAATGCTTAGAACAAACCTTAGACTGCACAGACCAGTCTCATGGTCTGCTAGTAAAGTTCCCAACTCATCGATTGCATTTATAAAGAAATCTTTGAATGCCTTACTCAAAATAACCATACATTGCTGGAGCCGATAGTTATTCCCTAATTAGAATTGATGTGTCCTCTTGGATAAAAACTTTCTTGTATAATGGTAGCACCATTGGTTTGTATTCCAAATCTTGCCCCTTTTGATGGGCCATTCTCCTTTCCTATGGCAACATTAAGCTTGAATCCCAAACCTCTTTTGTTAATGGGTGATTTTTAAAGCTTTGGAGATTCCTTGTAGATGCTTTTTTAATTTTTTTCAACTTGAGCACCTTTGCCGATGGTTAACTTTAGGCCCATTAAGTGCTCCTTGATAGATGAGGCTCGATGATTGACAAGCCTTCTTTTACGTAAGCAGTGTTGATGAACTTGAAAGGCCAAAAAAAATTCTAGGACATTCTCTTTAGGCTCAATAAATAAGGCATTAGTAGAAGTAGCAACAATAATTGCTTCCTCTCCCCTAATGCTAATGACTTGGTTCTCAATGATGAATTTCAATTTTTGGTGCAATGATGTTACTATTCTCGCAAAATGAATCCATGACTTTCCTAGCAAGCAATTATATGATGGAGCAATATCCATCAAATGGAAATCTACTTCCTAGATGCATGGGCAAGTGGGATGGTGATGTTCCCTACAACATATCTGCAAGTCCAATTGAACGCTCGCACGATCATGCAACTATTCCTAATGTAAGACGTATTGATGGGGAGCTTGTTCAAGCAAGATAGGAGCATTAAATTCCTAGCTGACCCATTATCAATGAGCACCTTAGGCAATGTGCTACCTTTGCAATATGTGGTGATGTGAAGGGCCTTGTAGTTTCCCATTTTTTCATAAGGAATCTCAGTATCATTGAAAGATATGTAGTTATTAGTAGTGATATTGCTTATTTGGCAATCTAACTAGCCTATCAGGATATCATAAGGAACATATGCTTCATTCAAGACTTTGGAGAGAGCATTCATTTGATATTTGAAATTCAAGACAGCACAGACATCTTGATAGGTTGCTTGTTCAACTAATTGATGATTTATATTAGTAGTGCTTGATGAACTTAAGGAACTCTATAGCCTCTTTTTCATTTATTGATTCCTTGATTATTATTAGATCTTTATAGGGTAGAAAGGATATACCTTTATTGAGTGTCACTTTCTAATGTAGTAGAGGCCTAGCATCTACTACTGCAGGTTAAGTGGCTTACTCTTGAGGTCAACATTCACTGTTTGTTGGTTGGATTCTTCGGTAATTAAAGTTTTGCTTTCATACCTTTAAGATACTGCCTTGTCCTCCCTATAAGAAAAGAGGGATGAGAGCCAAATGACCATTCTCGGTATAGGTTGAACAAAGGTAGCTTTGATATCTAATTAGTTGGCAAAGAAGACTAATGGCCTCTCAATAGCATAGGGACGACTCTTCCCATCCTTTTTCGTGGCACTGATAAAAGAAATCATATTTGTTAACTTAATAAAGAAGGTTCACTTTTTATCATATAATTTAATCCCACCCTTATTCGTCATTCTTTGGACCATTACATGAAATTTTTTACATGTTTGGACTGTGGATAGTACAGAAGTAAAAAAAAAAAATTAGCGAATCCTTTTTCTATTCTTTTGACCTTGTGGACTAACTCTACTTGTACTAGGATTTGTTAAACTAGATTCATGGGTGTTCTGGCTAGCTTTTTATTCTTTATGATTTTGCAGTCATCTTCAATACCTAATGCATTCGTAATAGATTCAGTGCGAGCTTAGAGTAAGCTGGTTCTGACACTAGATTTTAGTTTTTGTTCATTTTCAATCCTTTCTTTTCCTTTGCATTTAAGGATATCTTTTCCAACTGAGTTACCTTTCATGGCCTTATTAATCATTCTGCACAATATGACTACATCTGTAAAGTTTTTTGTGATATTCTTAACTATTTTCTCATAATAGGACACTTGTAAGGTGCCAACGAACGTAACAATCATCTTTTACTCTATCAGTAGAAAGTGAATCTAGGTGGCCTGTTTTATCCACCTTTGAGTATACTGTTTAAAGCTTTCATCAGCTCTCTTTTCCATGCTTATGAGAGAGAAGCAATTTGAAACCTAGTTGATGGCAGGTCTCTCTTCATCTATGGCATTAATAGATAGGCTGATGTATTCATCTCACTCTTCATAAAACTTGATTTCGGATTAGTCCATCATCTCTTAGACCATCTCTATGAAAATAGATAATATTCTAGAATGTGCCCTCGCTTATGGTGGCAATGAAAGGGATTAGTGGCTTTTTCATGTTTTCTTCTAACTTTTGCACTATCATAGCCTTTACAAAGGCTTGCCATATCCTGATAATTCGTGTCTTAACCTTTTTGATTCTTTTCTTGACCCAATAACATTTTTCATCGATTACTGCATTCACCCTTAGTTTTGTATGATTTGGGAAACCTTTACAAAGTCGTTGTTCGACCTTGATCACACCTTTTTCTAGCAAACTCTATACCTTCGTCTTGAAGGAGGTGTAATCCTTAATAGAATGGCCTTGTGTCCTGGCATGGTGCTCACAATAGGCATTTTTATCGTACCATTTAGGATATAGGGGCGACCTTGGATTTATAAAGATCAGAGCCACCAACTGACCTACTAATAGACAAGAGTAAATCTCTTTGTAGGAGTAAGGAAGTTGATTAAAATGTTCTCTTTCCAAGGGTGCATATTGATTATTTAGAGCTCTTGCACTGTTCGCATTGTAGGGTTGTAGGCTCTGAGCAGTGTTTTGAATGGGATTTTGAGCGAAGCTTATTGTTAAGGCAGACTTGGTAGAATAGGCTAGCTATGGCATTGGTAAGTAGGAATTAGAACTCGGATATGCCATGTTGGGGAAGTATTTACTCTATGCCAGGTACTGACTCTAAGAAAACCTAGCCAAGCTTTCATCAATGGCATTCATCTCCGTCTCCTTGCCTTTAGTCAAAGTTATTTTGCTCAAGCCAAAACACTCCTTACTAGATATCTTGCTACTTTTGATAGCATTATCGATCATCTTGCTTGATATAACTATGTTAGTAAAATTCTTTGTGGCATTTCTTAACAGCCTATCATAGTAAGGAACTTCTAAGGTATTGGCAAATGACCATCATTTCCTGCTTAGCCAGGGGATAGTGAACTCAAACGACTTTCTTTCTCCATTTTTAAGCATCTATCTGAAACTTTTGGAGGATTTCTTCTTCATATTTATGAGGGAAAGATGATCCGAAGCCTAATCGGTTATGTGCTTATATTATTCTAAGAAAACACGAGCTAAGTCTACCAATATTTGAATTCTAATAGGATCAAGCCCCATAGACCAACGGATGGCTAGCTAGGTTAGCTTATCTTGAAAGCAATGGATTAATAGCTTTTTGTTCTCCTCATATCCAGTAATCTTGCGATACCACATGTGAAAGTAGGTAGTAGGATTTGTAGTATTGTTTTTTTCAAAGTCTGGGTGGGATAACGAGATTAGAGACTAAGCTCAAAGATTTAGCATCTATGACCTAAATCTATCACTTTCTTCGACAACCCTGAGCTGCTTTTCCAATGACCGATATTTGTTTAGGTCCTCATCTGTTTCAAATGAACTCTTTGTTTTTTATTGCTCCACTTATTTTACAAGATTTAGGACTATAGGTTTTACTAGTGAAAAGCCAATATCTTGAAATCCTTGAACCAAATGGGGTGCCGTTACAAGTTTAATGTAAATGAATGGTTGAGCTGATGGGATTGGTACTATTGGAGGATGCTATTCATGTAATGCCCCTTCATGTGCATCAGTGGCTTTAGTACCACCATTAAAGTTGTTCTTGGGATTACCCGATCCTTTACCTACATCAATAGTGCTTGTTTGCCCTTGTCTTTCAGAGTCTCGGATAATAGCTTGGTTAATTCCATAATTTGAGCTTAGAGTTCCTCATTCTTACGAAGTGATTGCTCTTGAGACTCCCTAACATGAGTCAAATTGTTCAATACAGCTTCATGGTCGCTTTCCATAACTCTTCGACATCATGAATGTTATATCGATGATGAACGGTGGATTTTATGTTTCAAAACACCTTGTACTTTATAGGTTTAGTTGGATTAGACTTTTAAGATGTGCCATGAGCATGTTTGATGAGATAATGGTGCGTATAAAATTATGATAGTGAATGACCATTAACATGAATGCATGGATAAAGCAAATAAAGAATTGGGTTATTTACACAAGTGTAAGAAGGACAATTAGATTGCGAAATAGCTTCAGCAGTAGTATTTTTCATTAAAGCAACAAAATATCATAATTGCAAATGATTAAATTTGGAAATGCCTAACACGGTTACATTGCCTAATCACATGTTCCAAGAAATACAACAATTCTTTTTCATGGGTTGCGATGGGCAAGATATCTCATATCAAGGACCTGCCACATCCATCATGTCCTCAGCCTCCAATTGGGCTGTTGAATTCGCTTGATGAGATAACGATAGTGGTTTTAATAAATCTAGCATGCTTGATCAACCATCTATAGCCATTTTTGCTCTCATCGTTTGGAGGCTCTTACTAATTCATCAACCTTGCCTCAGTGAGTTTGTAAGGAATGCACTAAATCTTGAATCTTGAGTGTTAGAGTTCATTCTCAACCTGGTTTACTCTCAAATCCCATACAAGGGCCTCATGACATTCGTTTTTCCTTTTGGTAGGTCGATGTAAGAGTGTAGGCTCTCATAAGCTTTTCCTTGTTAACTTAGCCTCTTTTTTCCACTAGTTTAACTCTTAATCAAGGGCTGTGAACTCTGCCTCCCACTCGACTAACAATTTACCAATGCTCTAGTGCTTGTTTGCTTTTTGGAGTACCATATAATATTTTGTTAGGCTATCAAGATCCTCCTTAAGATGGTTTTGCTCCTCGACAACCTGATTCATTTTTCTATCCCAGAGATAAAGATCCATCTATAACTGAGTTTCTCTTTCAACTAAGCAAACTTTTTGGAAAAAGCTGCTCTTTTTTATTTGAATTCCTTCTTGAATAGTTCAATCTTGGAATGAGCCTCACCAACTAGGCCTTGAATAGTCCTTTTGTCGAGTAATGGTAGAACATCATTAACACAATAGGCCCTCCACTCATCATATCCTGGAGTCACATTGTTTCTTTTCCTATATCTCTCCATGTAGTGAACATCTCTGCAAGCGCTGACTGGACTTTTGACTTATAATCAGCTTTACCATACTCGAAGTTCCAATGCTCAAGGTTTTGAAAGAATGGGATGCATTGCCAGCATTGAAATTATCATAGATCTAGAAGAGTTGTAAAGCTGGTAGTTCCCACAATTCTATAACAGGCATACAACTGAAATCTCTGCATCTATATATGACCAACTGAGAAGACAGCCATAAAGCCTTCCATGTGAATTTTTTTCTTTTAAAATTCCAAATTTTCTCAATCCACTATTCCTCGATCTTGTCTTGGGGCCATTCTTTTCTAAGGATGTTAGAGATAGGGCTGAAGTTAGAAAATAAATTAGCAACATTCACTTTTCTTCAACATAAAAGTGATTTATGAGCCAAATGTGAAAAAATAGAGTGTATCTGATAAACGACACATCCCTAGTTTCTTGCAAAAGTTAAGGGCTCAAATGGTCACGACAATAATGGTGATGGAGGATTAATGTTGTAGCATAACCGGGAAAGAAGATGTGCTACTGCCTTTTTGACATAGCCTAATGTTGTCAGAAATATAACCAAACCATATATCACCAGAGTGTAGATATCTTGAATTTTTCGACCTTCAATGGTATGTGCTATTACTTCCTTTAGACTAGCCCATGATAAGCATTTATTGTACCCATTCATCTTGACATGACTTTCAATCCATGACTTCATTACCCTAAGAATCTAAGCTAATCTTTTCTTGAAAGTTGGAAGTTGCAACGCCTTATAGTATATATTATCGAGCTTGGCCCCCTCAAAGTTTAGTAACGTAGCATATTCATAACTGTGGAGACCAAATCCTCATGATTAAAGTGAAGCATCAATACGCCAGATTCCATAACTATGCAGCTATCGCAATAGGGCAACATCAGATGGACTTAAAGCAGTAGAGCTATATCTCCATATTTCCTAGTGAATGACTCCTTCTCAATGTTATCTTAACTAGCCCAAATTTGTTTCAACTCTTGATAGTCGTTTTGTTAGAAATCTTGACTCTTTTATGCATCGATAAAATATAACTAGGCTTGAAAACATCTCCATCTTTACGCTAACAACCTTCGAACCATGTTCTGACTTGTTTAAAGGGCTTGAGGACGAAAATGGACTGTTGTTCTACGATAGACACCTCTTGCTAAACACTGAATCATCATCCAACTATGATGAATGGTGTATGTGTCAAACAAAAAAGCAAAAGGGAAATGAGTTAATGACCATACAAAAATAATACGCATAAGAAAGGATAAAAGAATAACAACAAAAATGCATCACAGAAAATGCCTCAACAATAAACGGTATGATGCCTAGGGGAAAATATGACAATTATGAATAAATGGATGGCATAACGACATGTCTGGGTTAAAAAAACACCCTTAACGAGGTGATCTAATACCCTGAGGGGATAAAAACTGACTAACTAGCTAGCAGCATTCGTTCATCATCATCTATGGTGGATACACGTTAAGCTATCATTTGGATAGCATAACAGCTAGCTTAGGTTAAATGTGACTCTTTTAGGATGACATAAGGCATTACAGGTGAAGGCATTCACTTGCCACCACCCACTTATTGAAGAAGATTAGCCATTGATCGGATAGCATAATGGCATGCCCTGGCAAAAAAAAACATGAAATAATATGACAAATGTGAGTGACAATGTTCGTTCATCATTGCCTACATAACCACGGTGCAAAGAAGTAAAGGTAAGAAGTGTTTCCCTGAGTGACCTTATTTTTTAAGTTATTCTAGCAGCATTTTGGCATGGCTCGACACAGGTTAGCTCGTAAGGCTAACTATATGGTTTTTAGTTGATGCCTAAATCGGTATCTGAATAGCTCCTCTATCTAGCAAGGGCAGTCGAGCCACCCTAGCCCTAGGCCCATCTCAAGCTTGGCAGATCGAGTTTGATCCAGTGGATATATTTTCCTATGCAAATGCAAAGGATTACTCACAAAGGACATAGGTACTTTACACCTCGAAAGGTTTTGCTATGCCTAAAGGAGAAGTGCTCACAAAGGCAAATAGCTTACTTCCTTCTCATAATTATTGCACTAATGTCACCATGGAGTTTGGTGGAATCTAATGTATATGCACATGCAAAGTGTGTGTCAAGGAAATAATCAAACCTTTTATTTTACTCCTATATTACCATACTTATTCAAATCGATATCTACTTGCGAACAGAGTGGTACTTGACAATCTTGAGAAAAAAAACCATAAAGGTAAAAGGTTAGATGACAAAGATAAAAAGGGATTATAGCTAAATAATGATGGAAATCAAAAAACTCAAGAATGAACCAAGACAAGGCTAGTCATAGACTTAACTCTCTAATTTTATACTTAGTGGAGTTGCCTAGCTGTTGCAACGTGCCCTTACCCAAGCACCACACCTGTCCGAATTGCTCTAATGGTGATGCAAGCTACTTAAAAAAAGGAATAAGAATTAGTCAGGATTGCCTTTGAGTTATCCCTTAATCGAGATTTAGATTAAACATAGTAAGATGATCGTAAGGGCAAGGACCATTAGACGAATCGCTCACCCAATTGGTCTTGGATGGCCACCACAAAGTGGTCGAATACATTAAGTCGCCATCAATTATTTTGGGCCAGGTATGATTAGATGCCTATTGAAAACAATATTTTGAGTTACAAAACTCTAAACATCGATTTTGAATTCTAAAAAGTCTAAAGATTCATCACTTGGGTTCGAGAGTTGGTTATGTGTGGGGAAGGATTAGCACCCCATGATGACCAAAATTGGTACTAGCTAATCATATCTTATTTTGGTTCAGTTTAATCAGTTCCACTTTATCATTATGTCAATATAATCCCCCTTAAATGCATGAATTTTTGTGAAATTGTAGATCCAGGTTTTGAAAAAAGATTTAAATCACATATGTGCCACGGAAGCATAGGGAAATAGGGATTTATTGATAAAAATGATTTTTAGACTTAATTTTTAAAATTTGAATATTATGTTTTTGTAGACACCTTATTTTGTCCAGGCTAATTTTTAGTAATCTGAGGCATAGACGTGAGAGGGGGCAATGATCAAAAGCTCAATTTTAACTCGTTTCTTTGCGTCAGAAAAGATCAAAACGCATATCAAATTATGAATTTGGACTTTTGAACTAATCAAAACATTTTTTGAAGTCCAAATTAGATCAAAAAGATCAATATCACATGATCACCCTATTCCCTAGTTTGTTGACTAAGATCACCATCAGCCACCCTATTTGCTGGAAAATCATTTCAGTATTTAAACTAGCCACCCTATGTCCATCACACTAGCAGCAAGTTGCTTCTACAGCCACTCTATAGCCCACCAAGCTGACATCACTTTGTCCCCCTTGAGAAATAACCAAAAATGCCTCTATATTGGCTCCAAAATGCTAGTATAAATAGACCATTTATATCTCAGCTAAAAAAGGTTAGATTCCTACTTGTTTCAGCTTCTAAACAACATTCTTATACCAAGAAAACTAGAATCCCGTTGCTCTTCACTCACCACCCAAAAACAGCCCCAAAACACTTATTCCCAACCATTACTCATTCTAAAAATCACCCTCATCCATACCAGAACCAAAACCTCATTATTTCTCTCTTTTCTTGCTTATTAACAACAAGGAAAAGATGGAAATTCAAGCCATCTCTACTACTCCAATTATTTGCCCAAAAAGTGAAGTTTTATTGGTATAACTTCTCACTTTATCACTTTCATTTTTTATTTTTCAACATCTTCATCATTTTAGTGAGCTCTCCATGTTTCCATCACCCTTTTAGGATTATCATGCATTATTGTGGCTTTTGGT
>JBBYHK010470575.1:4612-20256 GCA_038382065.1 Adansonia grandidieri | reverse complement strand
GGAAAACATAGTACGGAAAGGGAAAGAACATTTGGGCCTAGAAGAAAGGCAAACAGTGTCCACATGCACCTGACAAAAGGACTTGGAAACTGATTCAACTCCGCAAAAGTTCCCTCCAACATGCACGTGTATGGCATTTAATTCAGACCCCACATCCTTCGGGGAAAAAAAAAAAATCTTCTTTCGATCTTCCCCATGCACATACGGTTATATCATCATTCGAATCTTAATCTTAATCATAGTTTCAATCCAATCTCAATCTGCATCTGCGCTAGGCTGTTCTTCGTTGGCCTGTTTCGCACAGGGTATACCCCTCCTCCCGCCCCACGTTAGAAAGCGGCCTACAAATTTAAGTTTCAAAATTTTACATGCATGCACAGCATTTAGCTAATTGTGACACTGACGAAAGCAAGAAGTCAAGCAAATGCCATATGAGGATCAGGCCCCCTCAACACTACATCTTAAATAATTGACTCCTTGAAGTTGATGGATCACTCATCTCTAGTTCGCTGGTTTGTTTTTGTTTAGGGATGGTGGCTCGTGGTTGCCCTTTATTTGCGCTGTGTTGTATAATCGACTATAATAATTCTCAGCGTACGCCTGATAAATAAATCCTGAGCAATTTCGAACCACTGAAATCCATTACATGCATCCCCCCCTTGTCCTTTCACTTCGTTTTATTACCCCCATCCCATCTCACTATTCTTGTCTGAATTATTGCAAAATCTGCAATTGAAGTTCTTTCTGGTTAGTTTTTACTCAAGTATGTATAATTTCAGATTACACAATAAAAATATATATTTATTTCTCTTTCCATTGTTTGAAATTTGAACTCAAGAAGACCTATAAACAGTAGCAGATTGTAAAAATTGAACTGTCCTTTGGGAGCATATATAGTTGAAAAATTATGGTCAGTTAGGTTAGGAGAATGAACGGATAAACAACTCTGATGAGTGATGACTTGATTCAGATCTAGTACAGGGTGGCAACATGATTCGTGACATGTCGGCCAGTGAATATCAATCAGGGCTGCAGGAGAGAGAAAGTATTTGAGGAAGAGTTTTGAAACTTATTAAGCCTTCAAAAGACTACATGTTATAGCCATATATGGTGCCAAAGATACCTGTGAAAACTATATAGCTACAACTTTGAAATGGAACCGCCATGGTTGGCTTTTTACTCCTTGGATTTTCAATAAAAAAACGAGACCAACCAACCTGGCCATTTTATATATGAGGATTAGACCAAAGTCTGATCCTTATCATTTCTAATATCACTACTCATTTTTTCACGATTTACACAGTTTGATCAATCAGTTACCTTTTTGACTGAAAAACTGGTTGATTGATTGATAGGATGACTGTTGCACTTTTTGGCAAAGTTAATTTTCACAATTTCTACTTGACAAAATTAATGGATTTTTTTTTTTTTAAATTTAAATGTGAAATACGTGGGCTCTTATATACAGGTCTATTCAAATATTGAATGTGGAGATAGCTTTATTGTTGTAGTTAGCTAGTGTTCAATGATCTCATTGAGTCGGCGTTAAAAATAATATTTGAATATTAAAATCAAAATATTAATATAATAAAATTTTAAAATAGTAAAATTATATAAATATCAAAATGTGTTTGTTCAGCAATAAATGATTAGAATTAATTGCATCAGGTTAAAGTTTGAAAGATATTGTTTTCAAAATAACAAAAAGTAATATTTTATGGAAAATAATTTTAACTAATATAATAATAATATTTTATTGAAAAATATTTTATAATATTTTTTATTTGTTTTTTTTGTGAGAATCAATTTTTTTATTAATAATTCTTTTAAAAGTTTTTAGTTTTTTTTTTATATTTTTTTATATTTATAATATAAATATAATCACACAATATGATAAAATAAATAAACGTGTCAAAATTTATATAAATATATAATACTTTGAATACAATTATGATATATAAAAGTAACACAAACATGAACATCAAGGCATGGGAAACAAAATTAGAAGTAATTTAAACAGTGTCAATTATATCGAACAATTTCAAATAGAACATGATTATATGACATGAATATAATATGTGAAAAATAATTGAAATATGATACAATACGAAAAATAATATGAAAACAACATGAATAAGAAAATGTGTTAAAATCTACATAAAGTGACTTATTAATGTGTCAAATTTTATATAAATATATGAAACCTTGAATACAATATATGAAACGAAAAAGAAACACAAATAGGAATACTAAAAAATAATTAAAACACAATATTACATAAAAAATAATATGAACATGACATGAATAAGTAAGCACCTCAAACTTATATAAACGAATTATTAACATGTCAAAATTTATAGAAGTATGTACTATCTTGTATACAATTATGATACAAAAAACAAGAACATGATGACATGTGCAACAACATGTTAAGCAATTTGAATAGTGCCAATTTGATCTAACAATTTTTAGGGTGGAGCATTCAATTAGTTCAATTTTAAAAAATAAAAAACTAAACAACTAATCTTCTTTAAGTAATCAACCAAATCGACCAATCAATAGACTAGAAACTGATTTAAACCAATTAGTCTTAATCGATTTGATTCGATCAGTTAGTTCGGTTATCCCTACTTAAATATGGTACATCTGCACTTGCAATAACAACATTATGGTACATCATGTTCTTACAAAAGCATTAATAGTAGCAAATCTTACAAAGTTAATAGTATTTCCAAACTTAAATTAATCTTACAAATCTTATAAGAAATTAATCTCAAATTATCAACAACATGTCCAAACTTAAATTCATCTCATAGATGATCATCTATTCATAATGCTAATTTAGAGTGTAGCTTCATAACTGGCAATGAAGCACTAAAGTTTAATAGCAGCAAACGTTGGACAAATCTTAACAGCAACAGCAGTAAGCAACTTACTCTTGCTATCTCGATCCATTCAGCAACAAACAGCAAATAATAACAACAACAGCAAGCTCAAAGTCTCGAACATTTAATAGAAGCTTAAGGAAATAAAAAATTTTGTTTATTGGAATATGATTTATTGATTTATTCTAGTAATAAATTATTTATTAAAAATAAACATTGAAACAATACCTGATCCATTCAACTTTTTGCTAATTAATTACAAGATTCAATACAATCTTAGACAAATCTGAAAATATACATAATATAAACAATAAATTAAAAAGTAAAAAAAATTTAAAGAAACAAACTTGCAAAAAGAAAAATGTATTACATATAAATAAAATAATTACCAACATTAAATTTATCAAGTTGTATCACTTCCTTCTCGAAGGCATTCTTATCAAAATGTAGAGATTCATGAAACCAATCTTGAGCATATATAAAGGCTTGTACGAGCTTAAGTAGTTGAAGAACTCCTGCATGCATTAAGTACATGACTACTGGTATTAAAAGCAGATTCAAAAGAGACTATGGATAATGGAATAGTTAATACATCATAAGCTGTCTTGGAAAGGATAAAAAACCTATGACTACTTTCTATC
This sequence comes from Adansonia grandidieri, assembly GCA_038382065.1. NCBI lineage: Eukaryota > Viridiplantae > Streptophyta > Magnoliopsida > Malvales > Malvaceae > Adansonia > Adansonia grandidieri. Next base: position 16,730 of record JBBYHK010470575.1, on the reverse strand, counting down.
AAATAAGAATATCAAACTTCTCTCCCTTGTCAAGGGTCTCATTTAGATATTTATCTAATTCAATTTTTTTCCTAGTTTAAAGCTTATACTTTTAAAACTTGTCTATTAGGTTGAAACCACTTTCAAGTTCATAGATGGATTCTATAATATAGTTCCATTGGCTACTTTCTCCAACTTGTTCATATTAACATTTTGACATTGTTCTATATTCATTAAACAATTCAATTAATGCTTCACATAATTTCTTCATCATCACTAAAGTTTGGTCACGAGAATACATTTTAATGAAGCAAAATTCCACAAATGAAATTTTCTTCCTAAAATCATGAATAGAAGTAGTGTAATGCAATATATTCAGTTTCTCCACATTCCCCTAATACTTTTCACATTTATCTTTTATTTAATTTAGCTCAACGTTCGGATTTACTTGCTAATCTCGTAAATTAGCATAAACACCACAAATATCATTAAGAAAATTATTAGAAGTGATATAAGAGCACATTGAAACTTTGACTATGAGGTTGTAAAATCTTTTTAAAAAAATACATAACCTCCTAACACATACCAAATTATTTTGATCTAGCACCTTATCTCCCATTAAGAGCTCACATCTAATAATAAGGATCAACATCATTAGAAGCTTCAAAAGCATTTTTCAAAATTTTAAGCTTGTTCTAACATCAAGTAGAATTCCATCCAATGCTAACATCTAGACACAACAAGATCTTACTGTCAATGTGTTCATTTGCAACATATTCTTTAAACTTGGCTAACCTAGAGGGAGATTGTCTTATATATCTTACTACCTCTCTAACACAAGCAATTAAATCACTTATTTCTTTTAATCCATTATTAACATAAGATTAACTATATGAGCAATGCATCTCAAATGAAGATATTTGTCTTCTACAACACTACTTTTTGCATTATTAATTTCCTTATTTAAGTATAAGATGGCAAGATCAACTGTAATAGTAAAAACCTTATCAATCCCCTAATCATACAAACATTTCTCAATTGCCTTGCTAATGGCCTTACCTTTGTGATTAGAAATGGGACAAAAATTCAATATCTTCTTATCTAGCTTCCAATCATTACCTACACAATGAGCTGTAAGACACATATAATTCATTATTTGCAATGATTTCAATGTGTCGGTGGTAAAAGAGCTCTTAGAGTAGATGATTTTAAGAGTTGCCTTAACTTTTTCATTTATATAAAGTTGATAAAAATCCCTAGCACTAGTTCGTCTAGAAGGTAAACAAAACCTAGGATATGCAAGTGCCATTTAACGTATAAATCCCTTTCTTTTCGCAAATTTAAAAGGCAACATATTTATAATAATCATCTCAGCTGCACTTTTCTTATTCTTAATCAAATTCTTAAGTGCCTAAATACCTATCTCTGATTGCAAAACTAATTTTATTTGGGTAAGATGACCTTTATAAAAAGAAAATTTGACATAAAAAGTCATGTGATTTTTTTATGCATTGAACCCATTTTGCTTAAGATGAGCACATAATTCTCTATTACAATAATTACATTTAACTTTGATATCACTTTCCTTATCGATAGATGTGGTGAAGTGGTCCCATACCTCCAACATTGAGCTAGGTTGTTTTCTTTTCACTTTAGAGTTGGTAGATTTAGGTTTTGCTCCACTCTGTTTGTCTACTTAAAGGAGATTAGTTGCTTATGCATCATCAACTATAAAACTAGAACCACTTATTTCAATTTCATTTAACATCTTTAAAAAAATAGATTATTAATTAGTAATTGCCAAAAAACAATATGCTTATAGGATAACATAAAGTAATACAAGCATTAATATCAACATTGATAGAATGTTCACATGTGATTCTTCACCATGAAAATAAAAGACAATATAGAAAAAAAGGTATAATAAAACTCATGAATAGGTCCATTTAAGTTTCCCTTATCTTCTTTTCATATTTAGTATATTACTATTATTCTTTTACATATATTTGTCATCATAATCATAAAAATATTATGGCCACTTAATAATCCACTATAAAGGCTAATCATGTCAACCAAAAAGCTTTCAACTCACCTTGGTCTTCATTATTCCATGAAAACTGACCATTTATGGATGAAAATCATATATAGATATTTCTAAGGCTAGTGGCTTTTCCTGGCATGAGATTAAGGAAACCAAAAGGATAATAACAATTGTTAGCAGCCTCCAATAGCTATATTTGAAAGATTATTGGGCATAGATGTGAATTTAAGGTCAGATTCTCTCTTTAAGACTACTTTTATCCAAAATTAAAGGGCAGTAAAATTTTAAATGGTAAAGCAATGTAATGAAGTAAAATACGATACCTTCAAATATTTAATAAGTATGAAATATGGATGAAAGTGTTTTTTTTTTTTTTAAAATTTTCAAAAATTAAATTCTAAAAGTTCAATACTAATAGATAAGGAAATGATCTAAATCTAATAATAAACTAAAATAATTTAATAATTAGATTATTATTAAATCAGACTAACAGATAAAGAAGTGGTGATTATGGTGTAAAAGTGCAAATGGTACAAAAACAAAGCCATAATTTTTTTTAGAAAAACGAAGAAAGGTAACACTCTAAACAAAGTCAAAATATGACATGTTTTCGTTAGTTCTTACTTAGGGAATTTACCTAAATATTCAAATAAACTTTTGTTTCGACACTTAAATATGAATGTCTGAAATTTATATACAACTATGTAAAAATTTATACATATTTAATAACCTGAATATGATTATAACACGAAAAAATAATCAAAATATAACATATGGTAATTACTTCAAAAAGCTTGAAAAAAATCTTACAATTACTTTTCATGTGATTATTAGAATGTTATCAATTAGACATTGCACACAAACACGAAAAAATAATTAAAACACAAAAAAACACAAAAAAATTACAGTAACATAACACGAATAAATGAATATGTCAAAGTATATAAAAAACATGTCGAAATTTGTATCTACATAATACCTTTAATACAATCATAATATGAAAAATAACTTAATTACAACACGTGATTATTACCAAAAACTTTAAAAAAATTGCCACTAGGTGAGCAATATAGCACACTATTGGCCTTTGCTTCTTTAATAAATTTTATACTCTTTTACCAGGATTAAGCCCCAATTTTGCTAAGCGATCACTCTTTTTCTTTTTTCTTTTTTTAACTTTTGATCCATTAATCGTAAGAGTGAATTTTAAATTAATTTGTATTGAAAAATAATTATTTATTCACATTTTTTATTTTTAAATTGTAATAATATTAATATTATTATATGAAAATTGTTTATTTTGTTAAATAATTTTTCTTGAGCAATTTGGGTATAGATTCTTAACCTACATGCAAGTCAAAATGCGAATCAATACTTTCAAATAGACCATTTAAAAATAAAATGAAATGAAATGAATAAAATAACTTTAAATTTTATACCTTTTTCCTAAGTTTGGATCCTAAATTGACTCGTGAGTCAACGTACAGACCAACACCTTTAAATTCATCATTTAAAATTAAAATTAAAATAATTAATAAAATAAATTTATTTTTTTAATTTTTCTTGAGTAAATCTTAAATTGATAAGTGAGTTAAAGTGCAGACAAACTCCTTAAAATACATAATTTAACAATAAAATAAAATTCTTTTTTTAAATTTTTAGAACTTATTTATGATGAAACCTACTCCAACAGTGGGAATTGGTTATTGGTTTATTTTTACAATTGAAAAATTATAAGCATGATTTAAGTTTATGTTAAATTCTTTTGTTTGTCTCATTGTTAAGATGTGCTTTCCAATATTAGAGTGCTTGATCTGTTGCATTGCTTTGCATTTGTTTATTTGAAAATTGTTTATTTTGATATGAATTGCAATTATGTCTAAAAGCATATAATTTTTTTGATTCTCTTTTGAAGCGAAATCCTAGACAATGCTAAAGTAAGGAAATAGTTTAGGTTATTTTTGGATCATTTGAGCCTTTTTAATTAATAACCTTAGTCTACCCTATTTAAGCCTTACTGATATATATTTTTTCTTTTGATTGCCACATTTTAGACTAGCTGAATAAGAAAAACTATGATCAACCCTCACTATATAGGCACATACATGAAATTGTTCCAGCAAATATTTCTCAGCCATGTTTACATAGGGTTGTATTGGTGATATTCAAAAAATTGAAAAAAAAATAAAAAGGTGAAAAAAATGTTATTTATATAAGTAAAGTGGCATGAAATAGATAGTATCATGAAAAAGAAGCCGTATGGATTTTTTTTAATGGCTCTTTGAAAGGTCTTGAACAATGAAAAGTGTTCTTGGGTGAAGAAAATAGAAATATATAATTTATCCTACCTTTGCCTTTGTCTTTCATTACAAGCTTAACAAAGTCTTACATGATATTTAATGTAGCATTAGTCTACATTAATGAAGAGGGAGATGAAAATCAAACATTTAAGGTAGGATTAATTCATAGTTTGCATTGGCATAACTTTATTCAGATTACATGCAATAATTTGTAAGAGATCATAAACAAACACTGGAAATATATTTGAAACATGAGGTTTACGATTGAATTGAAGCATGAGTTTGGATTATGAGGAAATTTTAGGGAACCATTATTTGAGCATCTTCATCTTAAGCTTTATATCATTTCTTTTGGTTTTCGTCACTTTGTTTTGTTTTGCTTAAGAACTAGCAAAATTTTAAATTTGGTGGTATGATAACTCTATAAATTAGAGTTATTTGATCTTAATTATGTGCATTTACATAGCAAAGTCTTAAATGCTTTAGCTATATTTAATTAATATTTGATTTATTTCATATTACTTTTATTTATTTAATTTACAATTAAATTATATAGTATTGAAGTAGTTTTCATGTTTTTGTAGGCCCAAAAAGTGAAGAAGTTTTTGGGGTGCAATAAATTAATAAAGAAGCAAGTAGGACCGAACTAGATAACTTTCTAAACAAAATTGCTGAAGTTAATTGTATGCTAAATTCTTTTTTCTAGGGTTTTTGACTATTTATTAGGACATTTTAGGATTAGAGATATAAAGAATATATAACTTTTATTTTCCCTAGTTTCGAAAGATGAGAGTGATAATTAAGACTTTGTAATTAGAAAAGAACAAATTTGAAAAGCTCAAAGACGAAGACCTAACAACACTTAGTTTTTTTCTTAATCATTTTTATCTTTTTTGTAATGTTTATGATAGTAAAACTTAAGTATTTTATGTTTTATTTAGTTAGCATGGACTAATTTATTTTTCTAGGGTTACAATGAAACTTAACATATAGTTTGAATTAGTTAAATCTCTTTTCTTAATTTAATAACATTTGAGTTGTTTGTTCAACCTAATGCTTCTAATTGAGTTGCCAATTACATTGATTTAGTTACCTTAATAAACTTAGAAAAGAGAATTTTTTCTTTTTGTTTAGACTTAGATTGAATAACATATGTTTTATATTCATTTATTATGATGAAATAATTTGCATGTTAGATAGAAATATACAAGCATATTATTTGTAACCAAATTAGAGCCTATACTTAATATTTTCTTTTTAATTAAATTTATACAGAAATATAGTAAATTGGTTAAGACAGATATTTTTATAAGACCATTAGAAGATATTTATAAATAAATTAGATCTCTAAGTTAACAACTTATTATCAAGTTAAAAGGGTAAAACAAATTCAAATAAAGTGTTGAGGGAAGTAATCCAAGGATTTTCTCATCGATTAATTAAACCCTAGTTTTTTTTTTTTTTTTGCTTTACTGTTTACTTAATTTTAATAATATTTTAAACATTTGTAACGATAAGGTTAAATTGTTTTAATTTTAGTAATTAATGAATTTAGTTTAAATTTTTTGGAAATAGTACTCTACTTCATCATTATGTGACTTGTTAGCTATAAGTAAACTTATATGGTAATCTGATAATAAAAAATTAGCAAATAAAGAATCACATAGAGATTATCACAATAAAGGAAAAAGTTGATAAGAATATTATAGCCAAAGTTAACATAAAAAACCTGTTTCACACGACCCAAAAAATATGTGAATGCTTACCTACTTCAATTATATCTTGTTGAATGCTTTAAGAACCTATATTCTGTATGCTATCATGAAAAAGGGAATTGTAAAGTGCCCTTTGCTAATGCATAGTGATAAATCTAGAGAAACCTTCATAAACTACATCAGGGAAGTCAAATACCAAGACTAGTTAGCAAACATAACAGTTGTTAAGAATGTTAATGGCAAATAGCAAATGGTAGATGTGTGTTGATTTCACCAATCTCAATAAAGTATGTCCTATAGTTAGTTTCTTTTTACCCTTCTTTAGCATATTGGTGGATATGTCTTCAAGACATAAATACCTCAATTTCAAGGATGTCTTTCTTATTAATAACCAAATAAAAGGGATCTTAAGATTAAGAAAACATAGAGTTCATTGTGGAAGATTGTATCTTTTGTTATCGAGTCATGCCTTACGAGATCATAAATGCTAGAACTACATGCTAATGTTAATGATATTTAAGGACCATATACGTTTGATGTATAAGAGTGCATGTTTCTATTTAGGGTTAGGATGAGTGTTGAACATAAGCCATGTGATAATGTTGCATTGATGAGTCTGAAGACAACACCAATACTACTAATGTTTAAAGGAATGCTTATTCTTGAAGAAATTAAACAAAGGCTTTCATATATTCATCTAACAAATGATGAAGTATTATGTAACCATGATTGCCCCGTCATTTGAGAATGGGCCAAATTGTAGCTTTTGGTCATATAGGCGAAGAAAGGTGTAATGGTAAATAGAATCCACTCATCCATAAACAAGTAGAAGAAACCTTGTACCACTTTCGATCACCTAACTTATGCACACCATGTTAATGTGTGGGAATATGAATTAAGTAGCAATCACTAGAGAAGTTCAAACCACAAGTCTTCAACATAGATTTAATCTATTGTTTTCTAATTCTACATTAATAAGTATAGGTGACCCATTCCTACACTAAAGTTTTACTAATCTCGTAAAAAGCAAAGACAAATTTATTAATAACCTTAAGCTCACTAACATTTCTAAGCGTAGTTGCAGCCTTAAGATTCCTAATCGTATCTTTATCATTATTAGCACCATTACGATTGCTGGACCATTTCGACCTAGCAAAACTATTATTTGATGGTTATGACACTATTGCAAAAACAATCAACAAAGCCTCAATCTCTTCTGATTAAGTTCTCTTACTATTTTACGAATTTATTTTAGGGGCTTTAGCCATAACACATCTAGAAAAATTTTTTTTCTTTGCTTGGCCATACTCTTAAATCCTATACAACACCCAAAAACATAATACAAAAGAAAGTATAAACACAAACACTTACACAAAAATGGTGAAAACTTAAACACAAAAAACCAAATGATCATAGTAAGCACTACAAAGAGACAATAACAAGATATCTTCCAGGCAATGCAAAAGATCAAAAAGATAAACAAAAAAAAAAAAAAAACTAGAAAACAAATGTGCCAAAGATAAATAAAAATAAAGAGAATTAATCTAGCCAAAGTAAGGTTTATATAATACTAAAGTTAAGTGAAACAATTTTTAAAGAGTTAATTGAAAGAGAGAAATGAAAAAACCATTAAAAAATCTTACATCACCACATGTATGAAATGAATAAATGTGATTAAACACATGTAATCTTTCCATAATATAGCGCGATTGCAAAAATATGTCGTAGTTCCCAAGAATTGATAACATCTAACACATACTCATTATGAGATTAACTTAGGCGACATGTATGACAACATGTGAATAAATTTAGGATTCAAAATTCAAATAAACATAGGCATATTATGCTACTCTACGACACATAAGGATGATAAGAAACAATTCTATAGTAAAAGTTCAAGAATGAAGAAACAAATTCACCAAAATTTCTTAGGGTGAGCACATGAGTTCCCTACAAAAAACCTAAGAAAGAGTAGATGGATTCTTCAGAAGAAGCCTAAGGATGACTAAAAATATTCTCCAAAAAGCTTAAAGTGAGTAAATACACTTGTTAATAAAAGCTTAAGCAAACAAACAAATTCTTTAAAAAAAAATCTTATGCAAAATGATGATTTCTTTAGAAAAAACCTAAAGATAATGAATTCTCTAGAAAAAAGTGACTAAAGATGATCGAAAATATTCTATAGAAATCCAAGGGCAAGCATTTTAATTCTTCAGAAAAAAGCTTAAAGGCAAGCACACAAATTCTTAAGAAAAAGCTTAAGGGTAAAAAAATCTCCAAAAAAGCCTTTGAATGATTAGATGATTCTTCAGAACAAGACCAAGGGCTAGCAAAAATTCTTTTAAAAAAAAAGACTAAGGACAACCAAAAAAGTTCCTTAAAAATCTTGTGAGCAAGTATACAAATTCTCTTGAAAAACCTACAAGCAAACATAAATTTTTTCACTACCAAAAGCCAAGAGTATAGTGGTGCAATTTCTTCAAAAACCCTAAGAAATCATTCCAAACTAAAGGTGGTTAACTAGCTTGTCTCCAAATAATTGGTCAACTAAATATTGAAGACCCACAAGCCGCTACTAATCACCATAAGTCAACTACAAAAAAGTCTACTTGTCTTTGGTATTTAAATCTAAAGTTGGTTAGTTTATAACCTTTCTTAGGTTGACGGTAATTGTTATGCAAAAATTTATTCAAGGCTTAAGGCCTAATATAAAGCTATGCCCATGATGCTATTACTAAAAGTTATTAGATATTTAATGAGATATTAACACATATCCAAGTTTGGTTGGATCCATTAACCAGTCAAAGATAAATAGTTACAATAGTTAGCAAGTATAGTTGCTACATGCACCCAATACTCTAAGGTACAAAATGCATAAGGTAAGGCTCAAAACCCAATAATCGTCATATCTGTGTGTTTTCTTTTTGTTGTTTTCTGTTTGAGTACTTATTAAGTTAGATATTGAAATTGTCTAAAAAATTTAAACTTTAACATCCTTTTCATTGTTTGTTCCCCTTAAAGATTTCTTTCATGTGAACACTAGAATGGTAAATCAAAGAATTCGAGAGGCCACTTTTTTAAAAAAATAAATAATAAAAAAATAATTTAGTTTGAAGAATGTATTATATAATATTATATTGATAAAAATATTTTTTGTTAGAAATTGAAAATTTTAAAAATTTTCTAGAAATAATGAAAAGATCATTACATATGTCTTTTACCATTTAAGCATCATAATATCTTTTTAATTCAATAATATAAAAAGTAAAATATTACTATGATCCTATTTTCAAAAAAGAAAAAAGAATCAATCATTATATGACAAGTGGCATAAAAATTGAGATTTGTTGGAGTGGTGCTAATTAGAGCTGAACTTTGCATATAGCACGAGAAAGATACAACAAGAAATGAAAAGTAACATGAATATAGTATAAATATATGACCGTGTCAAAATCTATAAAAAATAAATTATTAACATATAAAAAATTTATATAAATATATAATACCTTAAATATGATTATAATATAAAAAATAATATGAATACATAGCACTCCCTCCCTCTCTCTCTCTCTCTCTCTCTCTCTCTTTTCCTTTTCTTCTTCTTTCCTTTCTTTTTATTCTCTCTTTATTTTCTTCTCTTTTTTATCTTTTCATATTCTTATCTTTTTATTTTCACAAAAAAAATGTTGCGGATGTTAATTGAAATATATGGCAATCATACATAAACTGATAGCCCTTCAATTGAAAAACCAATTGAGAGGCCTATGTTAATGATGTTAATTATTTTCCATAAAAAAAATATTGGATTGTGTACCATTACGCTGTGAGTGGACCACAATTTGTCTACTTTTGACTGGTTAATTAAAATAGAATTTGTTGCAATTTGCATATAAATTCAGTCAAATTTTGAGCATTGATGATATTTTCGGAGAGAATTGATTTGGAGGACACCGAATAAATGTTAACCACATGTAATGATACAATGGATAATATCTCCCGTCTATTGCTCTTTGCTGTAGTGGTCTTTTAACTTTGAGATATTAAAACAAAATTTGAAGACTCAGTTATATTATAGTATGTTGACCTGTATCTCAACTCTCAAATAAAAAGGAAGAATATTTTGGGAAGGAATTCTTTTGTGCACGAATTTTCTATTCCTCTTTTCTCTATCCCCAATTAAGAATTTAAAATTCATATATATAATCATTACTCTTTTTAATTGTAATAGTATTTTTTGTAAATTAAATTTAGAAGTGTTTAAAAATCGGATCAAATTTAAATAATAAAAAGAATATTTACCCAAGTCTGATTCAATTTTTTTATTAAATATAATAAAATACTATAAAATATTTTTGTTAATATTTATATATAGATTTTATAATTAAATTTAATTAAAAATTATAAGTTTTCATAATTTATTCACATAAATTAGAATTTTTAAATGACACCTAAAATAAATTTCATGCCGATTGAGATTGAGATTTCTTTTAGAATTATGTTTGAAAAACAAAATTCCTTTGTAAATTGTTCTAATTGTAGGTCGGACGGACCATCCATGGATAGGGCAAAGTGAATAATTTCATATTAGGGTCGAATAAAAAGAAGTTAAATTATAAGTTTTTAAGAGAACAAAATACATCTTTACAACTTTTTTAAATTAAAAAAACAAGAAACTTTGCACAGAAAGAGAGTCAAAGCCCTTGCCACTATCCATGCATGATTTTTTTTTTTTTTATGACCATAGAAGTTATAATGTTTTTAATAACTATATATGACAATTAATTCAAGTTTGATATGAGAGTTTATTCCATTTTAAGATACTAAAATTCTCTTATTAAATCCATTTCCTCTCAATTTTTTTTCATATTCGCAAAACAAATTGCAAAAGGAATTAAAGAAAATGTATGTCGTTATGCTTTGAGTTCTTTTTTTTTTTCTAAGTATATATATAATATATATTCCTTATTCTATATTTAAGTCCATGATACTCTTTTTCTTTTCCTATTGTTACTAATAAATGAATACATTGATCTTCCATTCACACATGGGTGCACACACACACGTGGTGGTGATAGACGATGCGCGTAGTATAAATAAACGTCCACCCTTCAACCATTCATAACCCATCTCCCTTGTCGTCTCCACTTCATATCTAATTTATCTCTAGTAGTTGCTTTCTCTTTCTGCATTTGATTGTACGTTAGACCTAGCCCTGATACTGCAATTTGCGTCTGAGAATCATGAGATCATCAAGGCGTTCTCCCCGCCGCAGACGGAAGGTTTTGCTCATGATGAGAGGAAGGAAGATCCGAAGGCAGAGTCTCCCTTTAGCTGATGACATCACTGCTGCTAAGCCTGTAACAACATCCGTAGAAAGGAAGCTTCAGCAGCTCCAAATGATGCTTCCGGCTAGCTGTCCTGAGATTAACATGGAAACCCTCTTTCAAAGGACCGCTGACTATATCTTTCTTCTTGAAGCCAAAGTGAGTTTGCTCCGGAATTTATCTACTTTCTATGGAGTCTAAGAGCAGCCAAATATTGGGTTTCGCAAATCAATGTTTTTAGTTGTTGTATCGTAAGAATCTATTAATGTTTTTTGCTTCTATTCTTAGTAAAAAAATAAAGCTTCCAAATAAGCATCGTGACTGAGTAAATTCATTTGTGCTTTATGAATATTGGATTCGAAAAATTACTTAATACAAAATTTAAAAAAAAAAAAAGTGTAAAAAGAAAATATATGTATCCTTAGAGATGCCAAATTCGCCATATCAGTGTGATTTGGCATCTGTTTCCATTCTTGTGTTGTTAGAGTTGAAGAAAGCTAATTAATCTACGGATATTGGAGGCATTAGATTCTCTGCCTGCACGGACAAATTGGAATTCAAAACACACACACATGGATATGCACCCAAAGTCAAGCTTCTTACAACACTAGAGTCTAACTTTGGCAAATAAAATTGTTATTTTGTGTCCCTAGCATTGATTAACGTACGACTCCGAAATTTAATTTACTCTATTATGCAATTAATTTTTAAATCGTGACTTTTTTTATACTAAAAAAAATATAAGCCATTATCAACTCT
>JBBYHK010470554.1:0-20257 GCA_038382065.1 Adansonia grandidieri | reverse complement strand
TGGATTAAGGATAACAAGATGCATGGACATGGCATAAAATGCATGAGCAAGAGATATTAAACTAATGAGGATGAAATGAGGCAGGTTGCACATAAAAGGTGCATTAAGACATCCAAATCTTAAACTACCACAACCAAATGCCACAATAATGCATGATAATCCTAAGAAGGTGATGGAAACATGGAAAGCTCAATAAAATGATGAAGATGCTTAAAAATAGAAATGTAAGTGATAGAGTAGGAAGTTATATGAACAAAACTTCAACTTTGCCAAATAGTTGGAGCAACAGAGTTGGTTTGAATTTCCCTTTTTTTCTTGTTGTAAATACACAAGAAAAATAGAGAAACAATGATGTTTTGGTTCTGGTATGGATGAGGGTGATTTATGGAATGTGTAATGGTTGAAAGTGAGTGTTTAGGGGCTGTTTTTAGGTGTTGAGTGAAGAGCTACGGGATTTGGATTTCATTGATGTGTGAATGTGTTTTGGAAGTGTAAATGAGCTAGAATCTAACCTTTTTTCTACTGAGATAGAAGTGGTCTATTTATGCCAGCCTTTTGGAGCCATATTAGAGGTGTTTTTGGCCATTTCTCAAGGGGGACAAGGTGATGTTAGCATGGTGGCTATTAGGTGGCTGTAGGAGGCAACTTGCTGCCAATGTGATGGGGATAGGGTGGCTGGTTTAAATGCTGAAATGATTTTCCAACAAATAGGGTGGCTGATCGTGACATTGGCCAACAACTAGGGAAGAGTAGGGTGATCAAATGACATAGGCCCTTTTGATCCAATTTAGACTTAAAAAAAATGTTTTGATTAATTTAAAAGTCTAAATTCATAATTTGACTACATTTTAATCTTTCCTGATGCAAAAAAATGAGTTAAAATCAAGTTTTGGATCAATGGTGGAAAGTCAAAAATGTCCGGACCATGAAAATGGCCTACATGTATCGATACATTGCATAATGTATAGATAAATTTGGTCCAAAACCTTGATGGTATCGATACAGTGAACATTGTGTCGATGCAATGATCATTGTATTAATACTATGAACCATTATATCGATATTATGAACCACTGTATCGATACATGTTGATATGTATCGATACATTTCTTTACAGAATGCATGTTTGGGTCCTGGCATGGTCCTGTATCGATACGGAGGCTTACGTATCGATACATTTACATGTTGTATCGATACAAATGGGGACATTTCAAAATTTTAGCATGTTGAAGCATTGTATCGACACATGAGAACCATGTATCGATACATTCAAGTAAAATTGTGAATTTTCTCTTATCTTTTATCCCCGGATACCTTGAACTCTATAATTTGATGCCACATCTTTGCATATACCTTTGATATCATTGCCCCCCTTACGTCCATGCTCCAGATTACTAAAAATTAGCCCGGACAAAATAAGGTGTCTATAGTTGGAAAAAAAACTTTTCCCAAAGAGGAGAACATGATTGTAGTGCCCAATCACAAAAAGAATAGAGATTATGATGGGAATCTAAGTTTGTCTTATTTAACAAATGAACTATGATTATAGGGAAAATGGTGGAAAGAAAAGCTTTTCTTCCAAAACCAACGCATCAATGTCATGTATCCTAATAAAAAGAACATGATTGTAGTCCCAATCACATAAAGATTGGAGATTATTATGAGAATCCAAGTTTATCTCATTTGGCGGATGAAAAATGACTATGAGGAAAATGGTGCAATAAAAAGCTTCTCTTGCCAAAACAAAGCATCAATATCGTGTATCCCAATGAGGAGAACGCGATTGTGCAAAAAGAATGAAGATTATGATGGCAATCCATGTTTGTCTCATTTGACAAATGAACTTTGATTATAAGGAAACCAATGGGAAAAAAAGCTTTCCTTGCCAAACCAAAGCATCAATAACATGTATCCCAATAACGGGAACTTGATCGTAGTCCCCAATCCCAAAAAGAATAGAGATTAACGTGAGATTCTAAGTTTTTCTCATTTGGCGGATAAACTTTGGTTATAAGGTAAATAGTCGAAAGAAAAATCATTGATTATAAGGGAAATGGTTGGAAAAAAAGGCTTTTCTCAATAAGGAGAACATATTGTAGTGCCCAATCACAAAAAAAAATGGAGATTGTTATGGGAATCCAAGTTTGTCATATCTGATGGACGAACTATGATTATAGGGAAAATGGTGAAAAGAAAAGCTTTTCTTGCCAAACCAAAGCATCAATATCATGTATCCCAATAAGGAGAACATGATTGTAGTACCCAATCCCATAAAGGATGGAGATTATTATGAGAATTGAAGTTTGTCTAATTGATGGATGAACTATGACTATAAGGAAAATGGTGCAAAGAAAAGCTTTTCATGCCAAAATGAAGCACCAATATCCTATATCCCAACTAGGCGAACATGATTGTAGTGCTGAATCACAAAAAGAATGAAGATTATGATGATAATCAATGTTTGTCTCATTTGACAGACAAACTTTGATTATAAGGAAAATGGTGAAAAGAAAAGCTTTTTTTGCCAAACCAAAGGATCAGTATCATGTAGCACAATGAGGCTAACTTGATTGTAGTGCCCAATCCCAAAAAGAATAGAGATTGTTGTGAGATTCGAAGTTTTTCACATTGGCAGATAAACTTTGGTTATAAGGTAAATGGTGGAAAGAAAATATTTGATTATAAGGAAAATGGTGAGAAAAAAAAGTTTTTCCCAATGAAGAGAATATGATTGTAGTGCCCAAATATAAAAAGAATAGAGATTATTATGGGAATCTAAGTTTGTCTTATTTGACAAACGAACTATGATTATAGGGAAAATGGTGGAAAGAAAAGCTTTTCTTCCAAAACCAAACATCAATATCATGTATCCCAATAAGGAGAACATGATTGTAGTGCCCAATCACATAAAGAATGGAGATTATTATGAGAATCCAAGTTTATCTCATTTGGCAGATGAAATATGACTCTAAGGAAATTGGTGCAATGAAAAGCTTCTTTTGCCAAAACAAAGCATCAATATCATGTATCCAGAAAAGGAGAACGTGATTGTAGAAAAAGAATGAAGATTTTGATGACAATCCATGTTTGTCTCATTTGACTAACGAACTTTGATTATAAGGAAACCAGTGGGAAAAAAGCTTTTCTTGCCAAACCAAAGCATCAATATCATGTATCCCAATAATGGGAACTTGATCATAGTCCCCAATCCCAAAAAGAATAGAGATTAATGTGAGATTCCAAGTTTTTCTCATTTAGCGGATAAACTTTGGTCTTATTTAACGAATGAATTATGATTATAAAGAAAATGGTGGGAAAGAAAAGCTTTTCTTGCTAAACCAAAGCATCAATATCGTGTACCCCAAAGAGGAGAACAGTATTGTAGTGCCCAATCACAAAAGAATGGAGATTATTATGAGAATCCAAGTTTGTCTCATTTGATGGATGAACTTTGATTATAAGGAAAATGGTGGAAAGAAAAGCTTTTCCTCCTGAAACAAAGCATCAATATCGTGTATTCCAATAAGGAGAAGATGATTGCAGTGCCCAATTATTAAAAGAATGAAGATTATGACAAGAATCCACATTTGTATCATTTGACGGATGAACCTTGATTATAAGGAAAATGGTGGAAAGCAAAGCTTTACTTGCCAAACTAAAGCATCAATATCGAGAATCTTAACAAGGAGAACATGATGTAGTGCCTAATCACAAAAGAATGGACATTATTATGAGAATCCAAGTTTGTTTCATTTTATAAAAAAACTTTGATTATAAGGAAAATGGTGGAAAGAAAGCTTTTCTTGCCACACCAAAGTATCAATATCTTGTATCCCAATAACGAGAACATGGTTGTAGTCCCTAATCACAAAAAGCATTAAGATTATGATGAGGATCCAAGTTTGTCTCATTTGGTGGACTAACTTTGATTATAAGGAAAATAGTAGGAAAAAAACTTTTCTTGCTAAACCAAGGCTCAATATCATGTATCCCAATGAGAGGAGCATGATTGTAGTGCCCAATCACCAAAACAATGGAGATTATGATGAGAATCCAAGTTTGTCCCATTTGACATATAAACTTTCATTTTAAGGAAAATGGCTTCTCTTGCCAAACCAAAGCAACAATATCGTGTAACCCAATAAGGGAAACATGATTGTTATGCCTAATCATAAAAAGAATGGGGATCATAATGAGAATTTCAGTTTGTTTTATTTGGAGGATGAACTTTGATTATAAGGAAAATGGTCGAAGGAAAAGCTTTTCTTGCTAAACTAAAGCAACAATATCTTGCATCCCAACAAAGAGAACATGATTTAATGCCCAATCACATAAAGAATGAAGATTATTATGAGAATCAATGTTTGTCTCATTTGAAGGATGAACTTTGATTATAAGGAAAATGGTACAAAGAAAAACTTTTCGTGCCAAAACAAAGCATCAATAGCATGTATCCCAATGAGGAGAACATGATTGCAGTTGCCAATCGCAAAAGGAATGGAATTATGATGAGAATCCAAGTTAGTCTCATTTGACTGATAAACTTTGATTATAAGGAAAATGGTAGAAAGAAAAGCTTTTCCTGCCAATTCAAAGCATCAATATAATGCATCCCAATTGGGAAAACATGATTGTATAAAAGGAATGAAGATTACGACAACAATCCGTGTTTATTTCATTTGAGGGACCAACTTTGATTATAAGGAAAATGGTGGGAAAAAAAGCTATTCTTGCCCAACCAAAGCATCAATATCTTGTATCCCAATGAGGAAGACATGATTGTAGTGCCCAATCATATAAAAAATGGAGATTATTATGGGAATCCATGTTTGTCTCATTTGATGGATGACCTATGACTGTAGGAAAATGGTATAAAGAAAAGCTTTTCTTGCCAAAACAAAGCATCAATACTGTGTATCCTAATGAGGAGAACATGATTGTATGAAAAGAATAAAGATTATGATGACAATCCATGTTTGTCTCATTTGACAGACGAACTTTGATTATAAGGAAAATACTGAGAAAAATGGCTTTTCTTGCCAAACCAAAGCATCAATATCACATATCCTAATGAGGAGGATATGCTTGTGCACCCAATTACAAAAAAAATGAAGATTATTACGAGAATCCAAGTTTGTCTCATTTGATGGATGAATTATGATTATAAGGAATATGGTGGAAAGTAAAGCTTTTCTTGCCAAACTAAAGCATCAATATCGTGTATCCAAATGAGGAGAACATGATTGTAGTGCCCAATCACAAAAATAATGAAGATTATGATGAGAATCCATATTTGTCTTATTCGATAGATGAACCTTGATCATAAGGAAAATGGTGGAAAGAAAAGCTTTATTTGCCAAACCAAAGCATCAATATCAAGTCCTAACAAAGAGTACGTGATTGTAATGCCCAATTTGAAAAAGAATGGAGATTACTATGAGAATCCAAGTTGTTTCATGTTACAGGCAAACTCTGATTATAAGGAAAATGGTGGAAAGAAAATCTTTTCCTGCCACTCCAAAGCATCAATATCATGTATCCTAATGAAAGGAACATGGTTGTAGTCCCCAATCACAAAAAAGATGGAGATTATGACCAGAATCCAAGTTTGCCTCATTTGTAGTATAAACTTTGATTAGAAGGAAAATGGTGGAAAAAAAACTTCTCTTGCCAAACCAAAGCATCAATATCGTGTATCCCAATTAGGGGAACATGATTGTAGCACCCAATCACAAAATAAATGGAGGTTATGATGAGAATCAAAGTTTGTCTCATTTGACGGATAAACTTTGATTATAAGAAAAATAGTGGAAAAAAAGCTTCTCTTACCAAACCAAAGCGACAATATCATCTAACCCAATGGGAAGAACATGATTGCAGTGCCCAATCGTGGAAAGAATGGAGATCATGATGAAAATCCAAGTTTGTTTCATTTGACGAATAAACTTTAATTATAAGGAAAATGGTAGAAAGAAAATATTTTCTTGCTAAACCAAAGCATCAATATCGTGTATCCCAACTAGGAGAACATGAGTGTAGTGCCTAACCACATAAAAGATGGAGATTATTATAAGAATCAAAGTTTATCTTATTTAACAGACGAGCTACAACTATAAGGAAAATGGTTTAAAGAAAACCTTTTCTTGCCAAAACAAAGCATTAATATCGTGTATCCCAATGATGGAAACATGATTTTAGTGCCCAATGATTAGAATGACAATCCATATTTGTCTCATTTGATGGACAAATTTTGATTATAAGGAAAATGGTGGAAAAAACGCTTTTTTTTGCCAAATCAAAGCATCAATATAGTGTATCCTAACAAGGAGAACTTGATTGTAGTGCCCAAACCCAAAAAGAAAGGAGATTATTATGAGATTCCAAGTTTGTCTCATTTGATGGACAAAATATGATTATAAGGAAAATGGTAGAAAGAAAAGCTTTTCTTACCAAAACAAAGCATCAGTATCATGTATCTCAATGAGGAGAACATGATTGTAGTGCCCAATCACATAAAGAATGGAGATTATTATGAGAATCAAAGTTTGTCTCTTTTGATAGACGAACTATGACTATAAGGAAAATGGTGCAAAGAAAAGCTTTTCTTATGAAAACAAAGTATTAATATCATGTATCCCAATGAGGAGAACTTGATTATAGTGCCTAACTAGAAAAAGAATGAAGATTATGGCAATAATACACGTTTGTCTTATTTGACGGTTAAACTTTGATTATAAGGAAAAAGGTGGAAAGAAAACTTTTTTTGCCAAACCAAAACATCAATATCATGTATCCCAATGAAGGAACTTGATTATAGTGCCCAATCCCAAAAAGAATAGAGATTATTGTGAGATTCCAAGTTTTTCTTATTTGGCAGATGAACTTTGGTTATAAGTTAAATGGTGGAAAGAAAATCTTTGATTATAAGGAAAATTGTAGGAAAAAAAAGGCTTTCCTAATGAGTTGGATCCAAGTTTGTCTTATTTGACGGACAAACTATGATTATAGAGAAAATGGTGGAACGAAAAGCTTTTCTTCCCAAACCAAAGCATCAATATTGTGTATCCTAAAGAGGAGAACATGATTGTAGTGCCCAATCACATAAGGAATGGAGATTATTATGAGAATCCAATTTTGTCTCATTTAATGGATGAACAATGACTCTAAGGAAAATGGTGCAAAGAAAAGCTTGTCTTGCCAAAAGAAAGCATCAATATCGCATATCCCAATGAGGAGAACATGATTGTACAAAAAAAATAAAGATTATGGTGATAATCTATGTTTATATCATTTGATGAACGAACTTTGATTATAAAGAAAGTGGTGGGAAAAATTGCTTTTCTTGCCAAACCAAAGATCAATATCATGTATCCCAATGAGGAGGACATGATTGTAGTGCCCAATCCCAAAAAGAGTTAAGATTATTACGAGAATCCAAGTTTGTCTTGTTTGATGGATAAATTATGATTATAAAGAAAATGGTGCGAAAGAAAAGCTTTTTTTGCCAAACCAAAGCATCAATATCATGTACCCCAAATAGGAGAACATGATTGTAATGCCTAATCACAAAAAGAATGGAGATTATTATAAGAATTCAAGTTTGTCTCATTTAACAGACTAACTTTGATTATAAGGAAAATGGTGGAAAGAAAAGCTTTTCCTGCCAAAACAAAGCATCAATATCGTGTATTCCAATGAGAAGAACATGATTGTAGTGCCCAATTACAAAAAGAATGAAGATTATGACAAGAATCCACATTTGTCTCATTTGACAGACGAACTTTAATTATAAGGAAAATAGTGGAAAGAAAAGCTTTACTTGCAAACCAAAGCATCAATATCAAGCATCCCAACAAGGAGAATATAATTGCAGTGCCTAAACACAAAAAGAATGGAGATTATAATGATAATCCAAGTTTGTTTCATTTTACAAACGAACTTTGACTATAAGGAAAATGGTGGAAAGAAAAGCTTTTCTTGCCACACAAAAGCATCAATATCGTGTATCTCAATGAGGGGAAAATGGTTGTAGTCCCCAATCACAAAAATGATGGAGATTATGATGAGAATCCAAGTTTGTCTCACTCGATGAAAAAAATTAGTTACAAAGAAAATACTAGAAAAAAACTTCTCTTGCCAAACCAAGCGTCAATATCGTGTATCCCAGTCAAGGGAACATGATTGTAGTGCCCAATCATAAAAAAATAGAGATTATGATAAGAATATAAGTTTGTCTAATTTGACGGATAAACTTTGATTACGGGGAAAATGGTGGAAAATAAGCTTCTTTTGCCAAACCAAAGCAACGATATCGAGTAACCCAATAAGGGGAACATGATTATTGTGCCCAATCATAAAAGGAATGGAGATCTTGATAAGAATCCAAGTTTGTTTCATTTGAAGGATGAACTTTGATTACAAGGAAAATGGTAGAAGGAAAAGCTTTCCCTGCCAATACGAAGCATCAATATCGTGCACCCCAATTAAGAAAACATGATTGTACAAAAGAATGAAGATTATGACAACAATCCATGTTTGTCTCATTTAAGGGACAAACTTTGATTATAAAGAAAATGGTGGGAAAAAAAGCTTTTCTTGCTAAACCACAGTATCAATATCGTGTATCCTAATGAAGAAAACATGATTGTAGCACCCAATCACATAAAGAATGGAGATTATTATAAGAATCCAAGTTTGTCTTATTTGATGGATGACCTATGACTTGAAGGAAAATGGTGCAAAGAAAAGCTTTTCTTGCCAAAAAAAAGCATCAATATCGTGTATCCCAATGAGGAGAACATGATTGTACAAAAAGAATGAAGATTATGACAATAATCCATGTTAGTCTCATTTGACAGATGAACTTTGATTATAAGGAAAATGGTGGGAAAAAAAGCTTTTCTTGCCAAACCAAAGCATCAATATCATGTAGCCAATGAAGAGGACATGATTGTAGCACCCATTCACAAAAGGAATGAAGATTATTACGAGAATCCAAGTTTGTCTCCTTTGACAGACGAATTATGATTATAAGAAAAATGGTGGAAAGAAAAGCTTTTCTTGCTAAACCAAAGCATCAATATCGTGTACCTAATGAGTAGAACATGATTGCAGTGCCTAATCATAAAAGAATGGAGATTTATTATAAGAATCCATGTTTGTCTCATTTGACAGATAAGCTATGATTATAAGGAAAATGGTGAAGAGAAAAGCTTTTCCTACCAAACTAAAGCCTCAATATCATATACCCT
The DNA here is from genome assembly GCA_038382065.1 of Adansonia grandidieri. Taxonomy (NCBI): domain Eukaryota; kingdom Viridiplantae; phylum Streptophyta; class Magnoliopsida; order Malvales; family Malvaceae; genus Adansonia; species Adansonia grandidieri. The sequence continues at coordinate 11,006 of JBBYHK010470554.1, read as the reverse complement.
AATGAGGCGAATAAGATTACAGTGCAGAAGCACAAAATGAGTAGAGATTTATTATAAGAATCCAAGTCATCTCATTTGATGAAGGAACTTTGGTTATAAGGAAAATGGAGGAAAGAAACGCTTTACCTGCCAAACTAAAGCATCAACGTCACATAGTCCAATCTGGAGAACATGATTGTAATGCCTAATCACAAAAAGAATGGAGATTATTATAAGAATCCAAGTTTGTCTCATTTAACAGATGAACTTTGATTATAAGGAAAATGGTGGAAAGAAAAAAAATTTCTTGCCACATTAAAGCATCAAAATTTTGTATCCCAATGAAGGGAACAAGATTGTACTCCCTAAACCTAAAAAGAATGGAGTTTATTATGAGATTCCAAGTTTATCCGTTTTGGCAGATAAACTTTGATTATATGGTAAATGGTAGAAAAAAATTTTTCTAGCCAAACTATAGCATCAATATTGTGTATTTCAATGAGAAGAACATAATTGCAGAGCCTAGTCACAAAAAGAAAATATCTCATGTCCCAATTAGGGGAACTTGGTTGTAGTGCCCAATCACAAAAAGAATGGAGATTATGATGAGAATCCAAGTTTGTCTCATTTAACGGATGAACCTTGATTATAAGGAAAATATGGAAAGAAAAGCTTTCCATGCCCAAACAAAGCATCAATATCATGTATCCTAATGAAGAAAACATGATTGTAGTGCCTAAGCATAAAAAGAAAGAAGATTATGATGGGAATCCTTGTTTGTCTGATTTCATGGATGAACTTTGATTATAAGAAAAATGGTGGAAAGAAAAGCTTTTCTAGCCAAACCAAAGCATCAATATCTTGCATCCCAATGAGGAGAATATGATTACAGTGCCCAATCACAAAAAGAATAGAGATTGTTACAAGAATCCAAGTTTGTCTCACCTAGCGAATGAACCATGATTATATGAAAAATAGTGGAAAGAAAAACTTTTCCTACCAAACTAAAGCATCAATATCGCATATCCTAGTGAGGGGAATAAGATTATAGTGACAAATTAGAAAAAGAATGGAGATTATTATAAGAATCCAAGTTATCTCATTTGATGAGGGAACTTTGATTATAAGAAAAATAAAGGAAAGAAAAGCTTTTCCTGCCAAACTCAAGCATCAACACCACGTATGCCAATCAGAAAAAGATAATTATAGTTCCTAATCAGAAAATGAATAGAGATTGTTGCTCGAATCAAAGTTTGCCTCATTGACGGATGAACTGTAATTATAAGGAACATGATGGAAATAGAAGCTTTTCTTGCCAAACCAAAACATCAATATCATGTGTCCTGATAAGGAGAACATGGCTGTAGTGTCTAATCACAAAAAGAATGAAGATTATTATGAGAATCAATGTTTCTCTCATTTGACGGATAAACTTTGATTATAAAGAAAATAAGGAAAAAAAAGCTTCTACTGTCAAACCAAAGCATCAATATCGTGTATCCCAATGAGGGGAACATGATTGTAGTGCCCAATCCCAGAAAGAATGGAGATTATTAAGAGATTCCAAGTTTGTCTCATTTGACGGATAAACTTTGATTATAAGGTAAATGGTGGAAAAAAAATCTCTTCAAGCCAAACTAAAGCATCAATATCGTGTATTCCAATGAGGAGAACGTGATTGTAGTGGCTAATCGCAAAAGAAAATATCATGTGTCCCAATGAGGGGAACATGGTTGTAGTGCCCAAACATAAAAAGAATGGAGATTATGATGAGAATCCAACTTTGTCCCATTTAATGGACGAACTTTGATTATAAGGCAAATGGTGGAAACAAATGATGGGAAAAAAAAGCTTCTCTTGCCAAACCAGAGCATCAATATCATGTATCCCAATGAAGAGAACATGATTGTAGTGGCCAATCACAAAAACAATGGAGATTATGACAAAAATTCAAGTTAGTCTCATTTGACAGATAAATTTTGATTATAAGGAAAATGGTGGAAAAAAAGCTTTTTTGGCCAAACCAAAGCAACAATGTCATGTACCCTAATGAGAGGAACATGATGTAGTGCCCAATCATAAAAAGAATCAAGATCATGATGGGAATCCAAGTTTAACTCATTTGATGGATTCTAAACACGTTATTTTGTTTGGGCTAATTTTTTTAGCAATTCGGCTAATTTTTCATAGTCCGGGCATTTTTTACTCATCACCATTGATCAAAAACTTAATTTAACTCATTTTTTTTGCATAAAAAAAGATCAAAACTGATATCAAATTATGAATGTGGACTTTTGAAATAATCAAAACATTTTTTTAAAGTCTAAATTAGATCAAAAAGGTCAATGTCACATGATCACCCTACTTCTCCCTAGTTTGTTGACTAAGATCACCATCAGCCACCCTATTTGCCGAAAAATCATTTTAGCATTTAAACTAGCCACCCTATGTCCATCATATTGGCAGCATGTTGCTCCCTACAACCATTCTATAGCCATCAAGCTGACACCACTTTGTCCCCTTTGAGAAATAACCAAAAACACCTCTAAATTGGCTCCAAAATACTGGTATAAATAGACCACTTATATCTCAGCTAAAAAAGGTTAGATTCCAGTTTATTTTTAGCTTCCAAAACACATTCCTACACTAAGTAAACCAAATCACATAGCTCTTCACTCAGCACCTAAAAATAGCCCTAAAACATTCACTCTCAACCTCTACACATTCTAAAAATCACCCTCATCCATACCAGAACCAAAATCTCATTGTTTCTCTCTTTTTCTTGCTATATTAACAACAAAGACAAGAGAGAAATTCAAGCCATCTCTACTGCTCCAACTATTGGCCAAAAATTGAAGTTTGTTGGTATAACTTTTACTTTACCACTTGCATTTTTAGTTTGTCAGCATCTTCATCGTTTTAGTGAGCTCTCCATGTTTCCATCATCCTTTTAGGATTCTCATGCATTATTTGTGGCTTTTGGTTGTGGTAGTTTAAGATTTGGATGCCTTAATGCCCCTTTGATGTGCAAGATACCTCATTTCATCCTCATTAGTTTAATATTCTTGCTCATGCATTTCATGCCATATCCATGCATCTTGTTATCCTTAATCCATGTATGAATCATTATCCTAACACATTTCAAGGACATTTATGCATTAGCTTGCATGAATCATTATCATTTTCAGCATCCATAACATTTTCTTGTCAGAATGTAGAACACTTTCTTTGTCTAACCATCGATAAAGTTAGCATCCCCATTCATGTTATGTGCCATGCCCTTTTGTGTTTATGGTTTTCCCCGTGTCAAAATGCATGTTTGATGGCCATCAAAAACTGATTTTCAAAACCTCCCCAAGCCAAGCATGTTAACCTCAACCAATGAGGACAAGCATAAACTTAGCATTTTCCTTAAAGTTAGCATAAAAAAATCTTAAGGAAAATCAAGTTTTCTAGATCTGGAATCTCGATTAAACGAGCTCAAATTTTTTGATTTTCCAACAAAAATGGCCTTGCACTCATTTTCGAAATGTTTGTGCCTTGTTTTTTAGTCAAAACCTTGAGTGGTGTGATTAACGGGGTGTTTCATCATCCCAAACTACTCCGAGGCTGTGCAAATGAGTTTGCGATGCTCGTGCCACTCTTTCCCTTCAGTCATGGACGTTTGAATGTCAATGACTCGAGTTTGGGCCCGTAAACATGAAGAAAATAAGAAATATCCCCTGCTTTGCTTTATCCCCTGCTAGCAACACAACTATTGCAAATTGAAAAATCACTTTAAAATACTAAATGATTCTTCATGAATTTTTTGATATTTTATTCTCAAAATGTGTCAAATTATCTTTAAAACAATGTCTTATTCACCCCCAGGTTGTTCCGGATAAGAGAGTTATGATTTTTCAAATCTAAAATGTCTAGAACCTCTGGAATCTGAACACGTATTCTGGTTAGGCCATTCAGGCCCACTTAAATGATTTTTCCAAATTTTTCAAACATTTTTCTTAAAAGATTCATGAAATTCCCTTTTTACAAAGGTATCACTTGCAAGTTTTTTATACCAAATGAGTCGATGGTGGATTTTTAAATTTTGACGCACCTTGTCCCTCATATGCTCTGCTAGCAGCACGATCAATCTGAACTTGAAATTTTATTTCCCTAGAAAGTGACTTTTTGAGAAATTAGGAACATTTTTAGATTGAGCCTCATTGAGTTACGTTTCTAACGGTGTCTTGTCCACCCTCTAAAGCCTTCAAACCAATTTAGAATAAATTCAAGAAGGGGGATAACGGTTGTTGTCCCCTATTTTCGGTTATGGTCAAAATTAAGTTGTTTTCCCTAACTTCACCTCGAGGCATTTGAATGTCACCATAGCACCTCGATCAGCCTCAATAACATGCTTTGACCTCCCACAAGCTCGTATCAAGGTATAAACATACTTTACATCTTTACCATGCTTATTCACAATAATTTCTTTTCCCAAAAGTCATCCAAATGCTCCTTCATTTTCTAAATCACAAAGTTTTGTCAATTTAAGTTTTCCAACTCAACTTCTCTAGAAAGTGTCTGATGTTTGACTTTTGGATATACTCTAACCCTGACCTTCCGAGAGGATACTCCAACCCTGCTTTTCAAAATTGTTGAGATTGAAAAATCTTCCTTTATCAAAATGATTTGTCATCCACGGGGATACTCCAATTCTGACCTTCTGAGGGGATACTCCAACCTCGCTTTTCAAATTGTCAAGATTTGAAAATCTTCCTTTACTAAAATTATTTATCATCCACAGGGATACTCCAACCCCATCTTTCTGAGGGGATACTCCAACCCTGTTTTTTAACTACAATTAAATTTTTCTCCTTCTCAGACTTCCATGAATATGTCAAACAAAACTCGTTTAATCACGAAAACCCAATGCATCTCAAAAATTGTCGATTCGATTATTCTCAGATAATCGATGCCAATTGTGAGATAAATTCCAATAGTCCATCTTTTTTATTTATCATTGCATTGAATGATCCATGTTATGTTACTTCATTTATTACCTTACTAACATGATTTCTTTATGATGATTATTTGCATTCATGTTTTCCAATCATTTTAGATAAAACTAAAGTAATATTCTACGTGGGTATCTCTTCAGTGCCCAAAGTGGAATATTCCATTTTTCAAAGTAAAATCCAAAGGTCATTTTTATTAAAAATCTCTATATTCCCCATCTTTCAGGGCATATATGAGATTAAATCTTTTCATCAAAACCTAGATTTGCATTTCTATAAAATTCATGCATTAAAAGGGGGTTATATCAAAATAGTGACTTGTTAAGATCGAAAGAATCAAAGTTGAGTTAAGACATAGCTTGTAAGGTACAATTTCAAGCATCGTAAAGAGGTTCGTACCTCATCATGTGTAACTAACTCCTAAACCCAATGACAAATCTTTGTACTATGTAGACCATGGGATCGATGTTTTGAGTTTCGTAACTCAAAACATAGGATTTAATAGGCATCCAGTCATGCCTAAGCCCTAAATTTCAGTGGTGACTCTATGCGTTGGCCATGTCATGATGGTCATCCAAGACCAGTAAGATGAGTGATTCATCTTATGGTCCCATTCACTGTATCACAAGTCGAGAATCCATACATTCTTGTTCTCATCACATCATAAAATAAAAATCTCGATCAAGAAGACATTTCTAAGTCAGAAAAATATTTTAAGTCATACGCAGCCATAGATCTATGAGGATGCACCTTATGGTACGTTGCGATAGATTGGCAGCTCTACTAGGGACTGTATAGAAAGTTAGGCCAATAACTAGCTGTGTCTTGCTAGGTTCCCTATTCTTTCGATCTTTGGTCATTATTTAACTATGGGCCTTTGTTTCATTTTGTCAACTAATATTTTGTTTGGCATGATTGTCAGGATTGTCTTATTTTCAAATAATCATTAATTTAATAAAAATAGTAATATGGAAATAAATAAGAAGGTTTTATCATTTCCCTGTCACACACCATGCACTTGCATGTGCATTAGTGTCCCGCCAAACTCCATTGCGTGGTTATAACCCAATCATTAGGAAGAAGTGAGCTATCCGCCTTCATGAGTAACCCTCAGCATAGGCTTGGCAATAACTTCTCGGATGTAAATTACCTATGTCTCTTGTGAGTAACCCTCTGCATTTGTAGGGAAATACATCCAATGGATCAAACCCATTCCGCCAAATCCACGATGGGTCTAGGATCGAGGTCCCTCGACTGTCCTTATCGGATTGAGGAGCAATTCGGATACCTATTTAGGCATCAACTTAAATGTCATATAGTGAGCCCTACAACTAAACTATGTTAAACCATACCGAAACGCTGCTAGAATACCTAGAGAATAGGGTCACTCAGGGAAAATTCCTAACCTTTACTCTTAATTACCATAATTATGTAGGTGACAATCAGTATACAATTGTAATCCGCATATGCATTTTTATCATTTATCAAGGCAAGGCATCTTGCTGCCCGAACGATGGCTAACCTTTGTATAAATAAGTGACAGTGAACAAAAAACATCATTCACAATGTCTAATACTGTAAGCCGTTATGCTGTCTGAGTCATGGCTTAATGCGCATCCGCACTAGTGGTTATAAACGAACATTACTACTAGTTTTTTTATTTTTCCATCAAAATAAGATAGTGCATCACCTCATGAAGGGCAGATTGCATCCTGGTATGTTGAAATGCTGCCGGTTTCTTGTCTCACTAACTTGTTTGAGACATGTTATGAATTCTTTTGTTCTTATGTTCTTAAATTCTTTATTTCTTTACATTTGCCTCTTATATGTTCCACTAACTTACTTTCCCTTTGTTTGTGTTTTAGTGTATATATCATTTCATCATAACCATCATGACTATCATCATTTTGGGACAATTGTTCTGGTTTGGTATTTAGCAGGGGGCATCATTTATGGAGTAACAGTTTATCTCCACATCGAGTCCTTTGAAAATGTCAGAACATGGTTAGAAGGTCACCAATGTCAAGATAGGGAGATCCTAAAACCTGACTATGTCTCAAAAATGCATGAAAAGGTTAAGATCGATTTCTATCAGAATGATTGTAGGGAATTGAAGCACATTTGGGATAGTTGGGATAACAACGAGAAAAAAGCCTTCACTAAAAAGTACAGGGATATAGCTCTCTTACTTCGAGTTCAGTTAGATGATGGTTTGTTGTGAGTAGCAACACAGTTTTGGAATCCAATCTACTAGTGTTTCACCTTCAACCAACAAGATTTAGTCCCTACCATTGATGAGTACATAGCTCCGCTCAACATAGAAAAGGCAAAGTCAGACCGGATTTACAAAGCGCTAATTCCTCCTTCATTCAAGTAGAGGTTGAGGCAAATTATTGGAGCCACAAAAGCATGGGTTGATAGTCACGTAAAAGTAAAAGCGAGCAGCAAATGCATTTTTTGGGCCAGCTTGAAAGAGGGCATGGTAAATATTTTTTATCAAAAGAAAGCTCAAGATGTCTACACTCTGGCAATTTACAGGCTCATTATATTCCCAAAGACTTTGGGTTATGTAGGCAGAAGTCACATATTTGTTTTCTTACCTATGTTGCAACGTCAACCGTACTTTCGCCATTATCACCAAAACCATCCGCGCCCTCAGCTTTTGTAAAAGAATGGGAACAAGAAGGTTTATCGGGTGTGCCCAATTGCTCCAGATATGGCTCTTAGGTCATCTCTGTGTTAGGAAAGGGAGAGTTAGGCAAAATATTTTCTTTAAGATCAGTCCTCTTTCCACGAAATAAGAGGAAAAATGTCATCAAGATAAGACAAAAAAGCATTGGGTCAAGGAATTACGAAAAGTCGAAAAGGAAGAAATCATGTCGAGAGCCCCATGGGTGTTCCCTCAGTCAATTGTGTATAGATGTGGAGACTATACTTATGTATCACTCCTGGGATTATAGGGAAATACCAGTTATGCTCCTTTATTGGTACTCCATCAATTCTAGTGCCAGTAATTCATCCCGTTCTTCAAGGACTTGGGACATTGGGATTTTGAATATGGAGAGCCCAATTATCAAGCGAAAGTCCAATTAGCTTTCCAAGCTTGGAAGAAGATCCATTGTATGGAAAGATACTGGAGAGGAAGCCCCACCATGCTTGGATACGAAGAATGGAGACTTCGCCGTATCAACGATCCATTACCACCACCTTACTCAGAGTTACTGTAAATCCTACTAGAAGAACTACCTTTTGAGATTGAGCTACTTAGGAGGGAGTTCAAGCAAGAAAAGGCATCCTCTGCTACAAAAATCTATCCACTTAAAGAGGAAAAGGGCCAGCTAGAGATGGATATCTATCTTAGGAGCGGTGAAATGGATCGAGTCATTAAAGAAAGGGATCGCTTTAAAGATGACCTCGAGAGCTGAACTAGGGATTATGTGACACTTTGAGAAGCTAACAAATCTCGACATATTGGAAAGACATTAGTCGAATAGGAAGCGAAAGTTGCCACTCTTAATTACGAGCTGAATCTATAAAAGAAGGAAGTTAGAACCAGCAAAGAAAGTTCACGAGGGCGCGTGCTTTTGCTTCCACCTACCAATAAAGGAATCAAAGACTCGAGGCCTAAATATGAGATGCAAGAGCCACTAAGGTTGAAAATGAAGCCCTCATTCACAGAATCCTAAAGTTAGAATAGTCTCTTCAGGATCATCAAGGTTATATCAATGAACTAATAAGGGCTTCTAAGCAACGCGAACTAGATTGGCAAGCGATAATTGACCAAGCACTTCTAAACTACCAAGAACAACATCAACACTTCACTAAACAAGTTCAGATAGCTCAACGAGAAGCAGATGACATGATTAAAGTAGCTCAGACCATAACATGAGACATCATACTTATAGGAGATCGTGAACAATGACTTTTGGGCTTTCTTGATTGTATGATTACACAATGTAATCATGTTAGATACTTTCAAATGTAATCATGTCGTAAAAAAAAAAAAACCCTTTTGTGACTTTATGGATGATGTTATTGACAAAGCTATTCCAAGAATCAACTGTCTCCAATGCATATGCACATTTAATTTCACCATTTTGCACTGCGCTTGCATCAATAATTCATTATCTTAACTCATCATTGCATCACAAACGCTCATTAATAAATACATTTTTAAAAATTCTAATATGGGAATTAGGCCATAAAAGTGCAAGGGATTCTGAGATCAGTCAGGAACACTAAACCTTACATCACGCAATGCTACAACACACGATGCCATAAGTAAATAATGGAGAGTGATCATGAAGCTTGTATTGAGCGACTTGAGCTAATAGTTAAGGAATCATAAGACCAGATGCTTCGTCAGCAATACAAAATGCAAAATCAAATCGCAAAACTTATGGAACTAGTGACTGCCTCTATGAAAGAAAAAGGGCAAGCTAGCACTACTGAAATAAGGAATGATCCTTCCAATGTTAAAAGTCCCCTTACCAATAATCCAGAACCTGCCCAAGGGGAATCTAGATAAGAACAATGACCTGCTCCTACACTTGCTACTCAGGCTCCACTAGTTATCTACCTAAATCTTGTTGCGGCAGGTCAATTCATTCTCGGTACTCAAGTGGTGAACCTAAGAGTCTCATCGGCAAATTAGATAACCCTTGACCATAAGGAACTAGAGAAAATAGAAGGTCAAAAGTTCACCATGATTGCAGAAGAAGTGAACAAATTCTAGCTACTGGAAAAATACCTCCAAGCTATCACGAGGAGTGACAAGTTTGGAGCTATTGATGCACAATTGCTGTCTTTAGTGTCTAGCCTTATCATCCCACCGAAGTTTAAAGTCCTAGAGTTTGAGAAGTTTAATGGAACCACTGACCCTTCCGTCCATGTCTAAATATACCTACGAAAGATGGCCGGGTATGAGAAAGATGAAAGGCTCCTCATCAATTGCTTCTAGCATAGCCTTACAGGGGCAACAGCTTAGTGCTATGTCAAGCTAGATAATGTGAAAATCCAATCATGGGATGACTTGGCTAAGGCCTTTCTAAATCGATACTAGCATGTGTCAGATTGGACACCGAATCGACTTTCCCTAATGAATTTTGAAAAGGGATCCATTAAAAGTTTCAGGTAATACACCCAAAAGTGGAGAGAAGGAACAGCCCTAGTCTAACCTCCCCTTACAGAAAAAGAGATGACAGTCACTTTCATTCACACCTTACGTGTTCCTTCTTACGAGAAGCTCATAGGGAATGCCACCAAGAAATTCATAGACCTAGTCCTCTCTGGAGAAATGATTGACGTAGCCATAAGAGTGGTAGACTGTCAGCCAAGGATACATCTGGACAAGCAAAAAGCCTATTGCCAGTAAAAAGAAGGAAGGAAAGGCCAATGCCATAAGTTATACTAGCTCATCTCAGCCAAAACGATGTCAAATACCCAATCCTCACTACCCAAACATGTTATATTCTTGCCTTATCATCATACCCCCTCAGCCAATTAATGCCATAACCTACAACCCCTTTGCAATCTCATCCAACCCATAACAAAGCTACCCTCCACAAGTTCACTAAAGTACTAATCGAGCAACCAATAATGCACCTGGCAATCGAGGTGTAAATTAACAAAGACAACATTTTGATCCCATGCCTATGACCTATAAGGAGTTCTACTAGACCTTGCTCTAAAATCATTTAGTGGCCCCAATCAATGTCCTAGAAAAGAAGCCACCATACCTACAATGGTACAACCCTAACACCTACTGTGAAACCATGTTAGGGTAGTACGGCATGACATTGAGAACTGCATATCTTTCAAATGAAATATGCAAAATCTAATTAACTTAAAAGTCTTGTAGTTCAGGATGAACCAGGGACCAAATGTTGCTGCCAATCCTTTACCAAACCACACTAAGCTAGCTGTAAACATGATCGACATTAAGAATAAATGTGAAGTAAAGGCAAGCATAGATGATGTAAGGATGCCAATGTTCTTGGTCTGGCAAGCATTGATTCAGGTTGGGTTGCT